>JAHHFK020000902.1:0-50000 GCA_024533555.2 Aedes koreicus | reverse complement strand
AACGACACTTCAAACCATTCTTGAATTTAGATCATGATGTTTCTCACGATCAATAAGGCGATTTACGCGGTCTTTATCGAACTTATGAATTGTTGAAGCTTCATGGGACATCATTGCATAATTTATGTCATATAACAGTATCCTCAGAATATCGACGGCTCTTTAAACTATTCTTGAGTTAAGATCTTGATGTTTTGTATGATCAACAATATACACGCAAAGAAATCACTCTGTTTTGAATCAACAAAATATTTTGTTGGCATTCAAAACAAGGTTTCTATTTATTTCAATTCATAAAAAAGTTTTAAATCAATTTAAAATTTCATTCAAATCACACCAATAAAATTATTAAAAGTAATCAGCGCTGTGTGGTATTAATTTAAATAATATTTGATTTACAATAATCACATATATTTTTAAACTCATTCGATTAATTTATTGTTTAATCAAAATATTTTTTCACCGTAAGAAATCACTTTGTTTTGAATCAACAAAACGATTTGTTGCGTTTCAATACAAGGTTTCTATTTGTTTCAATTCATAAAAAATTGCCAAATCAATTCAAAATTAAATTCATATCAAACCAATCAAATTATATAAAGTAATCACCACTGTGTGATATTTGTTGAAATAATGTTTGATTTATAACAATCACATTTATTTAAAACCTAGTTTTAAACTAAAATAGTTAATTTATTGTTTTAAAAAAATATTTGTGTGAGTGCACATTTTATAGCAGCCATATTGCTGCCTCTGCCTCGGCTTTTCTAATGTAAGTTTAAACATAACCAATTATAATTTGTAAAACAGATTATCAACAAGTTATTCTCTTTGCAGATAACTGGAAAAACAGCACAACTTTTGATGGAAGACTGCCTGTCCCCAATATTTCTTCCCGAGTCCAGCATCCAACCGCATGCACGATGCCAACTCCGGCAAAGTCCGATTCTTGCGTTCAGGAACGCCGTTCTTCTGGGGGAATATGGTGCGGCAATTTTCTAAAAAAAATGAAACACGACTTACAGTTCTATAAAACATGAAGTTTTATTTCAATCAAATGTTTTTTTTTGTATTAGTTCATCAATGTTTAATATTTAAAAAAATGAGTTTAGTTGATTTAAGAAAACATTTTGTTATGACCAATACAACACGATGTTCAATTCTATAAAGCATGAAGTTTTAATTCAATTCAAAGGTTTTTTTGAATTACTTCATCATTGTTTATTATTTCAACAAATGTGTTTGGTTGGTTTAAGAAAACATGTTGTTTTGAACAATAAAACACGAAGTTCAATTCTATAAAGCATGATGTTTTATTTAAACTCAAAGGTTTTGTTGAATTAGTTCATCAGTTTTATTGGTCCAAATTCAAACCAAAATTTTAGTTGAATTGATTCCTGTTTTGTATTGGTATAACTACGTATTTTTTTGCGTTTACGAGGTCTACATCGTACTCATGTGTTGGTTAAGCTCTATGGGACATCATTACACAAATATAGTTATATTACAGTTTTTTTGCAATTTCTGAATCAAATTTGCGTTTCTGTATTTGTACATGGGACAATTTCTAAAAGTTTTGGACACTCAAACTTATTTATATGGATGTCAAATTACCCCAAACTTCACAACACAAAAAATATTTTTTTCCTAATTTTTCCCCCGTCATTTTCACAAAAAAAATTATGCCAGAATTTTCCCTTTCAAAACTTTCCTTTTCTATCTTGGTAGCTTATTAAAATTATTTTAGGTTCAAAAACAACAATTAAAAATAGTTTTTTTTTCCATAAATTTTTATCGCAAGTAATACAACCCTTTTGTTGTGGGCTTCAAATGGTGAGTTGACAACTTCGAAGGAGGGTGCGACCGACCTCTCGTCCTCACAAGTTCCTACCTCACGCCTCCACGAGTCATATGATCACAAAAGACTGCCAGCTGAAACATGGAGACGCTGGTTGGCGTAGCCTGGGCAATGTTGTCAATCTGACAATAGCGAAGTGAGGGGTGCGACTGAACATCATGTACCTTAAGTCATATTGCATATTTTCCATTTTTAATTTATTATTAATTTCAGCACGCATTAGAATCATCGGCATCGAAAGCTCTCAATTAATAATTGTGGAAGTGCATTTGGAACACTGAGTTGAGAGCAGGCAATAAGCAGTTTGTGAAAGCAATAAGCTTGAAATGCTATGTATAATAACGCTTTAGAATCATCTTTGCATTCCAAAACCATGTAGGAGCCTGGAGCATCATGACAGGCATCAAAGGCTCAATTTGTTTTTCAGCATTTCAGCATAACATTTAATTTAAAATTGCGCTTCTAAACTTCAACTAATATATTCATAAAAGATTAGCATGTGATTATAAGCAATGTAGGATTATATTTTAATATTGTTTTTAGTGGTATTATGGTAAGATGGGCCATTGTTTCAGAGGTCATCAAACCGGACTCTTCGATCACTCCAATTGCTATATTTGAAATGTTACTAGAACAGCATAAAGAAAAATATTACATGTCTTATAAAATAAAATCTTTTATTGAAGTTCTATCTCAGATATTTGGAATGATCTATTCTGTTTTCAGCTTTTCCAGGACTAGAAGGATATTGATACATATGTAATTTTTATTTATTTTTCAGTAACAATACGTTGGATGTATAATGTGTGTGTGTGTGTGTTTACAATCTAATTCCCACTGTCTGGCAGCGGTATTATGGATAGAATCTTCCTGCAACTGTTTCATATTTGCTGTTTACAGTTGCAAAAAGCTTAGATCCGGGGATTAGAAGGTGACAGCTCTACCGCGACTCCAATAGCCCATTTCAAGAACGCAAGCATTCCGAAGCTATCTTCGTACACAATAAGCCCCGCTCCAGTAGTGACATACTGAAACTTTCAATCAAGCGTATGTGCAATGCTTGATTGACGCGTATTTAGTGATTCACAATATCATAGATGTTTAAAAGCGGAACGTACCCGAAAAACAGCTTCAGTGATCAGCTCGATGACAATATCATCATTCTATTTCCATGGATGACCTGAAACTATATATAAAAAAATAGTGTATCTAAAATGTTGATGTGCTGTTCCGTTTCCATGCACCGCTATTCTCATTTGTAGTAGATCTCATTGGCTTAAATGATGACATCAACTGGTTGGTCACTGATCTAGTCTCATCCAATACAACCGTTGCAGAATTGAACAGCACTTATTAATAAAAAATAAAAATAAAATAACATCCTTTGATCCCAATTAATACAATCTCATGGTACAATGCAACAAAACATCTATACAACCTGGTATCAACTGCTTGCAACTCAAATGCAGACCAAATTCCATTATTATTATTATTATTATTATTATTATTATTATTATTATTATTATTATTATTATTATTATTATTATTATTATTATTATTATTATTATTATTATTATTATTATTATTGTTATTATTATTATTATTTTCCAAAGGAAAATATCAATGATATGCAACTAATAATAAGATTTAGCTGTACACCGCTCAACTAGTAGTCTATGAATGTATACTGAAAGGTCCATGTAAAAAATGAGAAAAAAATGACTACAATTGATACTGGCTCCCTCAACCAAAACATGAATTTATGTATGTGAAAACCTGTATGTATCCAAATAATAACATCCATAAACAAATATGATAAATATAAGAATACCTAGATATGCAAAACGGAAACACACGTACATGTATATAACAATTGAGACTCCATATCCCAAAAATTCAACATGATTTCGAATAATATACAATGATACGATGAAAACACCACGATGTTACAATGAAATAGTAAATAATACACTCGTACACTTCTCCAGTCACACTCCAAGGACAGCAGTATAAGTGACTGAAGATCCCGTCCTGATGATTGCCGAAACAAATGGCCTATCCAATCACGACACCACTTAACAAATTTATTCAAATACAATCCCATACTGCCCACGATCGCATGCTAGTCCCCTATGAAAATAGCAGTTGAAGTTCCGAAGTTCAATCCACATGTTCATGCTGAAAAGCCCAAAAACCAATCGAGCCTCTAATTGATCGGCATGCTCTAAAGTTAAATGGTTTCGAAATTCAATGATGACTCCATGGCGCACTGAAACCATCAATCAAATGAGTACGGAAAGTACACAACATGACTAAAAGGCACACGATCTACAGTCGCACGCCCTCACCACACTACTGTTAAACCGCGTCTTATTTCGAGCCTGAAATGCTCAAAAAACAAATTGAGCCTTTAATTGATCTACATGCTCTTAAGTTAAATGTTTTTTGAATGTAAAGACGATTCCAAAGTGTTCCGAAATAATTAACCAAATGAGAACTAAAAACAAACCATATGATTTAAAGGTGCACGACCTTTAGTAGCACCCCCTCCCTCAGATATTGTCAAACAATATTTCCAAAATTTGGGAGTGGGACACAAAAAGATAAAATGGAAAGAGCTCACCCGGATTTTCAGGACATTCCGTTGCTGTGGTTATATCATCGAGCAACCAGAGCAGGTCCGTGTGCCCACCAGATTACATCCTGTTCTTGAGGATTTCACTCCAAGACCATGAACCAAACGATCCGAGTGACACGGCTGAACACTTGCTCCTCCTGCCGCGATGCTGTATGTTCGGTATTCCGTCTCCAGCGGGGACACTTTGTTTCCACACCAAGTGAAAGCCTCGTGGTAGACCGCAATCAACACTACTTATCAATTTCATTTCAAATTTTCTCGACAAAAAAAAAAAAAAAAAAAAAAAAACGATAAAATTATCAAAACTCGCTTAGTTATTTATAAGACAGGAAAGATCAAAATAAAAATATAGTATAATATAGTTACCCTAAAAAAACTATTATATTTCTTTAACAAAATATTATTATCATTGGGGTAATTTTAACCCATAATAACCAACAAGAAATCATAATAGCCTTCTTGATAATAAACAATACCAAGATCTGTATTCAAGGATAGTTTGGAGTACCGTAGGTATTCTAGAAAGACTATTACATGTCTACCACAGTGCAATTATGTTCCATTTCAACTCATAAACTCCGTCGTAAATAATCTTGATGATCATGCAGAACATCAAGATCTGAACTCAAAGATTGTTTGGAGGGTCTAGAACAACTTTGAAAAAAACATCTGTTCGCAAATTTTATCCTTTTAATGGTTTCTATTAGTTGTTAAAGCATGTAGCGGGGGCGACCCCGGCGTAGTGGTAAGCATCCATACCTCTCACTCCAAAGTCACGAGTTCGAATCTGACCGGACAAGTTACGAAAATACCCAAAAAGTATTTGAGTAACTACTACAGGAGATAAACCAGCTCAGGGCTGAAATTCTCGATAATAAAGGAATAAAAAAAGCATGTAGACCATAAATGGTGTTGACATACAGTGTAGAAAAAAATACGTATTGAATCGGTAAAGCCTAAGTTTCCAACCAAAAGTCACTTTTGAAAGTTTTGCCGAGATCCATATGGCAATTTAATGGACATTGTATCTTTCATCTCAGAAAATGGCCAACTGATTTTGTCGACGTGTTAATAATGCGTAAACCTTGATTATGATCGTCCAATAAGTGACAGTAACTGAATTCCTAAATAATTCGTTCGTATATCCACAGGTTTTATGAGTGAATAACGTTTCATAAACATCTTTGACCCTTCAATCTTTATTCAACAGAAAAATCCACAGTTGCATAACTTATTGTTTGCTTTTTACTTTATTATGTATAAATCATTCTTCTCACAGTATGTTATTGTAGCATGTTATATTTTGTTTGATTTTATTTTAATTGTTTCAGCCACTTTTATCTTAGTAGTGAGCTGTATTCATATAATAGAGGATCTATTTTGAAAATTTTGGTATACAATGGTGTCAATCATATTTTTAATTTCAAAACATTATAATTTAATTATCGTACGTTAGAAGTTTTTTATTACAGTTTTTATTATAATGCATATGAATTATAAATAACTAATAAAAAAAACTACTAACTACTAGATAATACTACACCACCATGTGATTGCTGTTAACATATCACATGCCATAATATCATTGCGGAGTTACAAGGGAGCATGAGGGTATCACTTGAATTGAAATTGGACAATGGTTTGATTGACTGGAGGAGTCCAAGATATTAGCCAGTTACTTTATCGTACTGTTTCGATTGTAAAACTGCGTATTCTAGTCCAAGAGTTTCAGGGAGATTGATGCGCTTCTTAACAAACCTTCCAATGTATTAGTCTGTTATTTCATTTGTTGGATTGTATCGTTGGAAGGATATTCTTTATTTTCAATGAATCCAGCTCAAGTATCTCTGTCCCCTCAATTTTTTACCCTTTTTACAGCTTTCAGTATCGGATAACACTAATTTCATTTGATTCTGCTGTTAAGCGGCACGGCATACGAGACTAGCTCATGCATACAACATACATACACATTCTCCGACCCGTGAACCACTTCCGGTATCCAAAGCGACTACTTTCGTACTTCCGTCTTTGCTCTCCACTTCCAGAACTACCTGCTCCACCCAGGTCGGGAAAACACTTCTATAGCAGTCTGCACTGTTGCTCGCCGCACCTGCCTCACCTGGAGAATGGTCTCCAGTATACGCCCTCGCTCCCAGCGATTCTTCGACTGCTCATCGATAATCACGACTAAATCACCAAGTTGCAATGGCTTCACTGCTTCGAACCATTTCGTACATCTCGTTAGCATGAACCTTTCGAAGGATATTCCTCGTCACATGATTGGTTGCTAGCTGCTTGTTACTGGTTAACCCATACAGCAAAAAGTTTGGCGTTCGTCTGCCACCTTCAATGGAACGTAGGTTAGCGGTCGTGAGTTGACGATCGCTTCAGCCTCCAGCATTATCGTTTCCAATACCTCGTCGTTAGGATGCCAAGGACTATCCGATACAGCTTTCATCGCCACCTTCACTGACTTGAACATAAGCTTCCATGGTCCTACCATGTGTGGAGCTACCGGAAGGTTGAAGTGTCAATATGTATGTTCGTGCCAGTGTCTGAGAACACCTCCAGCAGTGCTCCTCGTCTGCCAAAAATTTCCTTAACGCCATCACGTAGCTGAAAGACGAAATATTATGAACCGACTGCAAATGTATAACCTGCACTGTAAGGCAGTTTAACAGACAAATCAACCGCTTCACTATACTGCGTCCAACTTTAACGGCCTAATGAATGGTGTTAGACGTACTTTTGGCAGCGTTCTCATCATCGGAGGCATAGGAGCTGCTTTCTTCACCTTGCAGTGCTGGCAAAATCGATTGAATCTCCGTACCACCACCCGTAGCATGGGTTTGTAGAACTTCTACCGTCGTTCGTTGCAAACTGTTTCTCCACTGGCGTGCAGGAACCGCCGATAGAAGGAATGTACCAGAAGAAAAGTGAGGCAATGATCTCTAGGCGGGGAGTTTAGCAGCCAATGAGATATGCGGTGCGCTTCCGATTTGACCTCCTAGCCGAAAGACTTCCTCCGAATATGCCTGCGCTTGAGCGTCTCCACTGCCTTCAATAAATCCTGCTGATTTGGGACATTCCGTCAACCTTCTCCACACAGATTACGCTTCCATATCCTCACCACTCGGTGAACGTAGGTCATCGTTCGTACTAACCGATTCCAACAGGAAAAGCGTTCCTTGTTGACTACAGCTTCTGCCGTTTGGTTTACTAGCCGCTCACCACTAGCCGTTGCTTCACCCACTGTTACCAATTGTCTTGTCACTATTTTTTCGGATCCCGCAGAAATGGTCCCGAATTCCACTTGGTGGAATTGTCCGCTAGGTTGTGCTTCGAAGGTACATAGTGTCATTACTCTACATTGGTGAGCGAGAGTATTTCACCGACCCAGAATGATACGAACTGATGATATTGGTGGCTGTCTGAGCGAAGCTATGCTAGAACCGTAGCTGAGTCCGTCCACAAGAAGTGCTTTCGAATTTTAAGAGTAAACGCCAAAAAAAAAGCTTTACAGCAGACGTGATCCCATAATGGAAGCTTGGAGCTCCAAGCGAGGGATTAAGAACGTCTGTAGTGGTGCCACTTTCGTTTTTGTTGGTACTAATGAACACCAGCTACTCCCGTTGAAAGACATCCTCAAATAGGCAACACATGCACACGCTGCATCCGTGAACACATGGATTTCAATTTCGTTGACATTTTGGAACAGGATATTTCCGAAAAATCAACGCAGAACCTTGACTTCATCGATTGTCGCGTACAACTCGATGTATCTGCTCCATAGATCGTGTAGTTCTTCTGCTAGGGATTCGTCCCAGTTCGTACCCATTGCCAGATATCCTGCATAAATATTTTACCCTGCACGTGTCTGCTAATCTTTCCAGTCCAACTCAGCATCAGATTGTCTGGTTTGCCATCAATGCCCAACTGGGCTGCGAGTTCTCCTTCGAGCAACGTTCTCCAGAAATAGGAACACATCGACCTGCTTCCCGTTTCCGTACAGTGTTACTGGCAGGTAACGGAATAGAGAAAAGGATTTGGCATGGGCATGATTTTGGTGAACAGCCTCATCAGACTTTACACCATTGGCAGCATTGTTGCGACTTCTGTGTAGTATCATATGGTGCCTACTGCGGCATCTACCTGCCCCGCATTCTTTCTTCGAACGGCTCGGCCATTAACAATGCGGTATTAAACACAATCGGCAAAGACTCTTCTGTCGCATTGCCTTCGAGCTGCCTCCGATGTCCAGTGACATGAAACTGAAACAGCTGGCGACCGTCTTTCTCACAATTGAAACACGCGTTTGACGTACGTTCTTCGGAACTGTTGACGATTAGTTTGCATGGGTAAACAGCTTCTCCTTTTGCCTCGTCTTTTCTTAGCTTGCTTATGGTGGTTTTGCGCAGAATCTACTCCGATGCTCAGCTCGGAAGCCAGATTTACCAGTCCCGACACGTAGCTGTTGAACGTCACTAGGTTGAAGTGAACGAATGCTTGCTTAAAGTTTCCCCACTGCATATTCAGAGAGGTGGGCAATTTATCGACCAACTCCTGAAGCATCATCGGATTCGATAGATGTTCTTGCTGATCGGCCAGGAAAATATGATCGATGAGATTCTGAATCACCAACCCGTAAGCAACGATGATGTTCAAATTATCCGACTTCGGTGGCGGAAAGTTTCTCACCTTCTTCAGAAGAGAGCTAATGATTATAGCTGGCCTTCCATAGAGCTTGCGCAGTGTTCTTATTATATATGGAACTTGTGCCAGTAGGAGCAGACGACTTCTGAATGCTTTCAATGCTGATCCTCCCAAACAACGCTGCAGCCAAGCTAAATTCTCGGCTTCGTGTATCCACAGACTTCCGTTGTATTCTTAAACGAGCTATAGAAAATCGACCATTCCTTCAAATCGCCACCGAACTTCGGTAATTCTCGTGGCATTACTTTCCGAACGCCCAACTGGGCACTAGTTGGTTCTGGCGAACTAGCTGAAAGATTGCTACGAGTTCTGCTGATTTCTGCTTACATTTATAATAGCGAAGGTGCTACACATGATATCGTTACTGTAAACGCAATAGTTGTTGCTGGAATCTCGGGAAAAAGACTTGGGTTGCTTAGAATCCCTGGATACGAACTGGAAGCAGTTGAAGTAGGAAATAACGGTGGATAACTTGGTGCTGCAGGAGTCAAATTGGACGAAAATGAAATCGGCAGTAACGGCAATGCACTAGTAGCGATTTGAGGCAAGCACTGGTGTAGATTTCCACGAATACTGCTCATACCGTTCGAAATTGATAGAATCAACCTATGGTGGCATTATGGACGACGAGCAAGTACCCGGCTCAGGAGTTTTTGCCTACTATCAATGTTGGCTATGCAGTCGTAAAAGTGAATAGAGTGTTCTTCTGCAGCTGTTACGCGCCGCCAAGATGGTCGATTGAACAGTTTGACCTAAACCCGTTGGTTATATTGGGAGACTTCAACGCTTGGACGTTGGAGTGGGGGAGCTGCCTTACCAACCTCAGGGGCTAAATTCTTCTGGAGGCCTTAGCTAGGCTCAATGTGGACCTAGCCAACGTACAAAGAGTTCTCATCATAGAAATGGAGCGGAATCGATAATCGATATAACCTTCAGCAGTCCTGGGCTGCCTAATAATTGGAGGGTTACTTGGAATACTTGAGGTTATGATCGGCGATAAGCTGTCCTTCATCAGCCTGCAAGTTAGCTATATCGGCATTATCTCACATGATGTCGAATAGCTCGGCGGTGAAAAAGAGTAAGCGTAAGCTGCTGGCCAGTGTCGCCCTGTCCATACTTAGGTGCGGCGGGCCGGCATCACCGCTTTGAGTACCAAAGTAAGCTAGAGAGTACGCATAGGCTTATGTGCCTAAGAGTGGTTAGCGCATACCGAAAGGTATCACGCGGCGTGGTCTGCGTCCTAGCGGAGATGATGCCAATAGGCATTGTCATAGAAGAGGACGTAGAGTGCTTCGAACAACGTGGAACAAGCGGTATTCGAAAGACCACTAGAGCCGCATCTATGGTTAAGTGGCAGAGGGAATGGATCAACTCCACCAAAGGTCGTTGGACCCACCAACAAGTTCCAGAACTATCCGGGTGGGTCGGTAGACGACACGGTGTAGTGAACTTCCACTTAACGCATATTCTGTCAGGCCATGACTGCTTTAGACAATATCTGTACAAATATGGACATGCACAGTCCTCCGTATGTACCGAGAGCGTGGGAGTGGAGGAAACCTCAGAACATGTGTTCTTCGCATGTCCTCGCTTCGACGGCACGAGATCCAGCATGATAGCCGTAAGCGGTCACGACATGACTCCAGAGAACCTGGTCCAGAGGATGTGCCAAGACCGGGACATCTGGGACGTGGTATGCATAGCAGCCTCCCAGATTGTCCTCGATCTCCAACAATGACAAAACGACCAACAGCATGTCGCAGGGACCACCTAACTACTAAAGCCCTAAGTAATTAGACATTACCATACCTTACCAATCAGACTAAGGCCGGTGTGGCCTCTGCTGTACACAGAAGTTGTTTCCATTGTAATCGGTCCATGGCTGTACCTCGCTCGTTGCACGTCACTTCTTCTTGTACCCGTCGGTTTGTTTTCGAGAACCATTTTCACAGGGCTGTCGTCCAACATTCTTACGGCATGCCCAGCCCATCGTAGTCGACCGATTTTTGCGATGTGTACGATGGAGGTTCTCCCAGCAACTGGTGCAATTCGTGGTTCATTCGCCTCCTACACGTTCTGTCTTCCATCTGCACTCCACCGTAGATCGTACGCAGCACTTTCCGTTCAAAGACTCCAAAGGTGCGTTGGTCCTCCACTAGCAATGTCCATGTTTCGTGGCCGTAGAGAACTACCGGTCTAATTAATGTCTTGTAGATGGTCAACTTTGTGGTTCGGCGAACTTCGTTCGATCTTAGCGTCCTTCGGAGTCTAATGTAGGCACGATTGCCAGCCATAATGCGCCTTTGTATTTCTCTGCTGGTGTCGTTATCGGCGGTCACCAATGAGCCCAGATACACGAATTCGTCTACTACCTCGATTTCATCACCGTCGATCTGAACTCGTGCTAGGAGGCTAACATTTTCTTCTCGTGAGCCTCTTCCCTTCATGTATTTTTTAACGCATTAATCACAAGCTCAATCCTACCAGCTTCAGCCTTAAGTCTGATGTACGTTTCCGCCATCGTCTCAAAGTTACGTTTTACGATATCAACGTCGTCAGCGAAGCCAAATACTTGGACAGACTTCCTGAAGATCGTGCCACTCGTTTCTATCCCAGCTCTTCGAATCACACCCTCCAATGCAATGTTAAACAACAAACACGACAATCCATCACCTTGCGGTAACCCTCTCCGAGATTCGAAGGGACTCGAGAGCGTCCCTGATACTCGGACGACACACATCACTCGATCCATCGTTGCTTTGATCAACCGCGTCAGTTTTTCCGGAAATCCGGCTCAAGGTACGAGTGGGTTTTAGTGGAACGAGGAGTTAGCACCCTCATCCCCACACCCGGAGTTCTTCAGGAGTCTGGTTGCAGATTTTCCATCCCGTCTAAAAAAAAAACACCATTTGTGCACAATATTTCGACGTTGTTCCGCTGAAAGTCCACAAAAGTGCTGAGACATAAAGGTAAGCAACACAATGCAGCCAAAAACATTAGTTAACAATTATTGTGAAATGGCAGCGTTTTCTGATTGCATCATTATTTTCTGGGGCAGTCTTTAAAGAAAATCGATCAAAGATCAGTGATGCTTTTTTTGTATTACGTGGGGCTCCTCAATTTAATTTTTAACTTTTAAAACCTTTGCACGACTTCTAATCCAACCACTCATTCAAAAACCTCCCATACTTACTGGAAAACGATTTCCAAAACTATGTAGCAGCGATAAATGTCACCGTCCAACAGTTTTTAATGTCTCTGTGATTTCGTCGTATTCTTTATTTTTCAACTTTTCAATCACTCTCCAGATGGCACAAAGCATTAAAAATGCATTTTCAATAAGCGTCCTTCTTAGTCCCAATCACCTGCAGTTTCAAACCGCCAACAGCCATTCGCTTTGATGGAATCTGCTCTCGATCAGGTGTACAACTTTCTTCCGCTCTCAAGGGAGACATGCTGACTGACCTCGCGTTTGGCTCAAGGAATCCACTTTCAACCATTCTTATTATTAAATAAGCAATCAAAAAACACGACAATGGACAACCGAAGAAAAAAAAAAGAATGATTAGGTAGACAGCGAAAAGAACAACTGTAATCACCTTTCACGGCCGGCAGGCATCTTGAACTGAGACCAACCACTCAGACTGCAACTTCCACCGTGATGGTTAAGTTCACTCTCGGTTGAAGGAGCGCAGAAAAAAAGGCAGGTAAGAATGAAACATTTTCTTTCCGCTTCAGTTGAAAAAGTTTTTCTCTTTCTTTTGCCTGCGTCTACTTTCCTTTAGAAGCTTGCCAGAGAACATTAATTCCAATCGTAAGCATCGTATTTGTTTTGCAAATTTCCCCTGACTGCAACGTGTGTCGCTAGTTGCTCCTTCTGACTCCAATCTTATTCGCTAGCCTGCGGAGTTCATCACCCGAAGCATGGTATGATTTCTCTTTTCCGGTTTTACTTTACGCATAATTTCCGGCGGCTGGTCTATCGGCTCACAGACATTATAAGATGCGAACAGGACTGTTAGTCGTTTAGTCACTGGGTCCACAGTCCTCCTAACGAAAGCTCCCTCAGGGAATCGAGCAAATGAAAAAAAAATCATTACCTCTGGTTTAATGCAGTTTTGATAATTTGCTAATGAGATTCATTTTTACTTCAGGGAAAGTTGAATACTTGTCAGCGAGTGGTTTGACAGGCGAAAGTAGAAATAAGATTTCAATTTCACGGACGAACAGATATCAAGATTTCGCGTAGATCTGGGCTGAATGGCGAGAAGTTGGTTATTTGCAGCTCGTGGTTTTTATTTATTCCCTCGTTCCGAAAAGATTCCATTTACATTTCTTAAAAGAATTAAGCTGGAACGGAGTGTTATTAAGGGTCTACGTGCTCTTTAAATTTGAATCACGATCGGAAAACTTGACCTACATATTGATTGATTTTCCAGTAGTCGCGATATAGAAAAACTCATCTCTATTATTCAAGATTGAGTTTAGGTGATTTTTTATGATGAAAACGAGAGATATACAGCAGTTCTATAAAGAAGAAACATACGGTCTATCAGAATTTCATCATAATTAGTAGTTTTATTCCTAACTGAAAAACATTAAACCCGTATTTTATTCCGTCATAAGAGTCACCATTCAGCGTTAAGGTGCTCTTAAAAGTTGACTTTTCAAAAAAATGCATTTATTTTTAAATTCATAACTTTTCCATGGATTACTGGATCGCTGAACTGATTTCATCAATCAAATACAAAAATAAAATGTAATTATGTATCCTTTTATGGAAAAAATATAAAAATACACCATTAGTTATGAAAACATGGATTATTTTTTATGGTTACCATGGTCTCAAGACCAAAGAGCTCTCTCGTTTCTGTTTTTTTTTCTCCTATAAAGCTCAGACCTTTTTGCTGAACATATCAATAATTTACCCTTTTATGTTTCAATTTTGGGTGCTGTATTTTATGCAAAAATGTTGTTTTAGTATTTGAGGACTATACTACCACGCGTTTCCTTTTTTTTAAAAGTAACTTGCCAACCATGAGTCCCCTCAATCTTAAGTATTTTTTTTTAAATTCATTTAGCTTTTTAAGAAATGAGGGACGATTCTTAAACCACATGTTCTCATAATTGGGATTTTACTTTAGGGACAACGGGGACGGCCCGCAATGTTTATGCTTCATTGATTTATCTTTCAATTCAATAACTCCACGCCTTTTGAGACTGCAGGATTATACCTAACCTGAGGTTGGAAAATTATATCTAATTATTCAACGCGTTTTGCAATAGACGAATTTCAAGCCAACTCATCCAGTGTTTGGCAGCACCCTCTCAGAATCCAATGAAACTTTGTAGGTGTCTTTTCAAGCAACTTTGCATACTTGTTTTTTGTTTAATTTATCTAGACTGCCATTTGAAAAGAGCCTATGTTTTTTTATTGCTTTTTCTTTAAATCAACATAATTCCAAAAGGACAAGACTTTCAAAAAAGTGATGAATGAGTCACTTTTAGGAAATCATCTTAACTTTTACGAACAAAATTGTAAAAATGTAAAATCGATTCATACATGCTAAAAAAAATATTTTAAAATTTCAAGTCAATTTGCAAAAATTGGCTGTATTAGAATTGGACGAATTTTTTTTTCAAACAAAGCCAATATAATTGTCTAAGAGTTCGCCATACAGTGCAAGATGGGCACTTCTAAGGAATAAAAGTTTTTGTAACAACAAATTTTTTATGTCAACATAACTCAAAAAGGACAAGACTTACAAAAAAATGAGGTATGAGTGACTCTTAGAAAATTGTCTAAACTTTTATGAAAAAAATGTTTAAATTTTAAAATCGATTCTTACACCCCAGAAAAAATATTTTAAAATTTAGAGTCAATTTGCAAAAAATGGCTATATTAGAATTGGACGAAATTTTTTTTTAATAAAGGCAATATCATTTTCTAAAAGTTCAGGATACAGTGCAAGATGGGCACTTTAAGGAAAAAAAAGTTTTTCTAACAACAAATTTTTCATGTCAACATAACTCAAAAAGGAAAAGACTTACAAAAAAGAGATGTTTGCGTGACTTTTGGAAAACTGGCTTAGCTTTTATGAAAAAAAAAATTAAATATTAAAATCGATTCGTACACGCTAAAAATAAATATTTTTGAATTTAAAGTAAATTTGCAAAGTATGGCTATCTTAGAATTAGACGAAATTTTTCTTAATATAGGCAATATAATTGTCTAAAAGTTCGCCGTACATCGCGAGATGGGCACTTTTAAGGAAAAAAAAAGTTTTTCTAACCACAAATTTTTCATGTCCTATTTTTACCCTGTATCGCGCGCCTACTCATCTTATAATGTGGTCCTCAAACCTCACTTTGAATTTTATTACAAGAAGGACGATAAATTGGAATACAAAAGCTTTATCATAGTATCTGAAGTATTGACCCATGACTCAATAGCAGTTCAGTTGATTGTATCAAAATTGCTAGATTTCATTAAACAAAATTCAATATATTTCTCAAAAATTATGTTCATGTCAGATGGAGCAGCGGCCCATTACAAGAACAAAAAGAACTTTGTCAGCTTGTGCAATTTCAAGTCCAAGTATGGATTGAAAGCAGAATGGTCTCATGTGAAAGTTCCATGTGATGCTATTGGTGGTACTCTCAAGCGAATGGCAAAGAGAGCAAGCCTTGCTCAAGATTATGGAAACACATCAAAACTTCTCGGGAATAATATGACTGGGCAGTTGAAGAGACAAATAAAATTATTACAAACTTTCTGCTTCATATCAGCTGAACAGTATGCAAAAATGTCAGAAGAACTTGAGGAGTTATATAGCCACCACAGGACTGAAGCGACTGTCATCCACGAACAACAATTGTGAAGCCGAAAACTTGGTGCTGCGTGTGGTGCTAATTTGGCAGGTCGGTTTTCTTGAAGGCTATATGCAGCAAACACAATATTCGCGGTGGAAGTTGTCGTGGTTTGTCGTTAATTTTATTCGGGAGAAAAATCTTCCGTGTTGTACTTAGTGCGGAGGTTATCGCAACGATAGTATTTTTTCATTGATTATCAGCCAGGTATTATAATGGTTTACTAAATTACTGATACTAGTAGTTTGGTAGAAGACATATTGTTACCTTACCAATCCATTATGAACCGAGCTTAAAATGTTAAAATCGCCACTAGCGCCACACCAAAAGTAGCAGGCCTCAAGAACTAACGCTTTCTTCAGTCCTCTGCACTCCAAAAGCTTTTTCGATTAATGGCACGAGGCTTAATCCAGCCAGAAAATCGAAGGACCATCGTGTGACCTCAGAAAAGGAAGTAAACGCTTTTGGAGGCATTCTTTTAGGTACTCCTGCCCATTGACCGTTCCAGTTGTCACGAATGCGGTGTTCCGCTTTCCATACGAGCAAATTGCTTGCCAAATCATATATTTTTTGGCAAACTTTGACATCTTCTACTTTCTAACGTCCTCAGGGACATTGAATTTATAATGAGCAGTGAAAAACTGTAGCCCCGGAAGTTTGCTTTTACATACGTCTCATCATACATAATGTGGTTTCGTCAACATCTGGGTGTAGAGCTTCCGTGCACGTGTTTTACCTACCGTATTCTGCCGTTCATCGCGATTCTTCACGTTTTTCGCATCTTGCACGAAAGTTTTGGTTAGATTCAGTTTCTTCGCCACATCTCGAATTGAACTGTTGGGATTCCTCTTGAAAGTTTGAACTACCCGCTTGTGATCTATAAAACTATACGGAGATCCATGTTTGCCACTTTTTCTTTCTGATCGAGGGTCAAACGTTCGTGGTACCTATTTAAAACACGAGACACCGTAGAATGTACCATTCCCAGCTTCCTGCTGATGGCACGATGAGAAAGATCCGGATTTTCAAGATACGTGCGCAAAATTTCTTTGCGCCGTTGCTGTTCTTCTGACATCTGCTAGTGAAACTTACACAGCTTAAACAAATACACATTGAACTAATTTCACCCAAAATTATAATACAAAATACCCAACGGGTAAAAAGTTACAGCCATTTAAAAGTGGTGCAGTTCGATTCCGTACAAGCTTTAGGAAAATTAACGAAAGACTATACCTAGTAGCACACTTGTTACAAACCAGCTGAGGTGACTGCTTTCTGACTCAATTAAGTTACAATCAAGTTGCTGCAACCATTTTTGACTACCTTATGCTGCTTTGGATGTAATAACGCCGCAATGAAAATGATAATGTTAGATGACAGCAGTTCTCATGAAAATGCAGGAGCTTCTAAGTGCTTTATCTTCGCGTTATTTTATCATCACCTTCATATGGGACCCCCTTCTCATAGTTCGATTCTGGGCAATGAGAGAGCAGACTCGCTTGCGAAGGTGGGCGCTATGGAAGGCGATATTTACGATCGACAAATCGCCTTTTATGATTTTTTTTCCTAATTTTCGTCAACTCATCACTCGTCAGCTGGCAGTTTAAATGGAGTAAAGGAGATTTGGAGTGATGGCAACATTCTATCACCCCAATGTGTCGAAGAAATCTTGGTTTGGGAAGATGGATGTGGGTCGAGACTTTATTCGTGTGATGTCTCGTCTCATGTCCAAATCATTTTTTGAACGTTCATATATACCGTGTTGGGCTGAGCGACAGTAATCTCTGTGAATGTGGGCAAGGTTACCAGGACGCAGATCACATTGTTTGGTCTTGTGCTGAGCATCGTGGAATCAGATCTGAGCTTTATGATTGCCCTCGAGCTCGAGGTAGACTACATAATGTACCGGTTCGAGATATTTTGGCTTTACGAGATCTGGAGTTTATGAAACTCATTTATGTGTTTTTTGACTAACATTAGCCTTAGATTGTTGTTTGTTTAACCTGTATGTTTAGTTTTAGTTTTTTAGCTATGTTTGTTAGTTTATTTTTTTTCTTTCTCTAAAATGTTCCAGTCAAAAGGAAACCAAAAGTTGTACAGTTATAAATTATGATTAAACAATTAAGAATTTTAAATATATGTGTTATTTAAACCGTACTTTAGGAATTCAAAGTTCAAGCTCAGCTTCTAATCCATAAAATTGTTCCTCTTATTGACCTCGAGACGGCAGCGAGTAATTGGTTCTATCCCCCTAACTTTAGTTTTAAAACAACTGATGTATATAAAATATGTAACTTGGCTCTGTATAGTTGATTCGATTGAGCCTGTACTAATGAATGAATTTATTTTTTAAAGAAAGTAGAAATAAGCAATCAGCGCTGTCTCGTTTTTGCTCACTGTTCCTAGTTTCCATCCATCTCTAGTCTTGTTTTCAACTGTCATCCGTTCCTGGGACCTTCGGGGGACGTAGAATGATGTATATTCATCAGTTTTCCCAAGGCCCGATGCAACCCAGGATTTTGCATGTGACCGAGCCAAATCTGTTGACGTACGGATTGCTGATCTTCTTTCATCTCGTCCGGAATCTCACTGACAACTGCACAATTGAGTGGATGTAAACAATATACTCTAAAGATAAATTGTGCAAAATTTCATTAATTTTGGTTAAATACGAACAAGAAAAGTTTGGAAGTGCCACAATAATTATCTACTCACCCTCGACCAAAAAATTATCTAAATAGGTTGGAAAAAAATTGAGAAATCGACTTTGGTTGTATGCAGTAAGAGACTTTACTGTAAATGGAGTTTCCTGCGTATAGAGTTCTACCTGTCACTTAAACAACCATTATTTAGTAACTCTGTTTTCTGAGACATTGACCATGCCCTCCATCTATCATACTATTTCTGAGTAGTAATCGTGACGCCGTTTTCTGTAGGTTTTTCAAGAAGCCCACCAAAACACCGAAATAATTTTATCGAAAACCTAATCAAAATAAACTGAAACGACAAATAAAACCAAACCAAGGTAAATAACATGCCCAAAAACCACCCTCTACTGTTTACTCAATTTGTCAAAATCATAAAAATATTTATCATGCCCGAAGAATCGCGAATCTAGAGTACAACACAATACAAAGCTATAAATCAAACTGTTTGCCGTTTTGTCTATCGTTTAGCCTTTCGGATTCGTATTTTTCCGTTGTGTGGCTTTTTGCCGCCTATTTACCAGCCACTTTAGATCGTAATTGGAACAAAAACATAGCGGAACCTTCGAAACTGAGGAGGGGTGGCGAAACGAAACGTTGATTCCTCTCATCTGAATTCTCGTGCCTTCTAATGTGTGTTATCATCGCCGGTTGACTGTGGATTTCGCCCACTCATTCCACAGAAAAAGCAGAGTGTATTGTTATCTGACAAACGAAGCTACAGAACATCTTGGTGCCAAGAGCCAAAGACATCCCATTTATTCACAGAAAGCATCCTGAAAGCGGACGTTGTTTACGTGTACGCGTTTTGTATTTGGGATCAATTTTCAGGGGTAGATGCTGAAAGCCGGAAGATAAAATTACCGTCACAGCGCGAATCGAGCTTGGACTTATTTTTATTATGCATTGATTCGAGTCCATGGAATTATGGGATGGTTCGAGTTAAATGGTTTATTAGTTTATATGTTAACTTTTACAGCGTCGCCGAGAGGAAAGGATAAAACGATAACAATCTTGAAGATGTTAGTGCAAGTAAGGATTACGTTTCACAACATATTTAATGCTTTTACTGCTAGTAGGTCACCATTTTTCTTCAGAATAGAAATTATTGTTGATGCAATACTCTAACAAATTCTAATCAAATTATGCTGACTTATCCGCTACTAGCTAACCTGTTTAGGAGTTGATTGTCGACCTCAGTTCTACTGCGCATTTTTCTCTAGAGAATACTAATATGGCACTTATCGATACATCAAAGATCATCGCGATTGAATCAAGCCACTGCGATACACCATCCACTGGGGCATTTTTCTTTGCATCTTTCTGAAGAATAAGGTTATGTCATGTTGCGGTGCTGGCACAACAGCACAGAGCTACCCAAGGCAAGTTAATTTTTAAAATTTAGCCCCAAAGATCACTGTGAAAAAAGCGCAGCGAAACAGGCCGCCTATTGAATAACAATCAGGTGAGGTTTGCTTTTTGGGTTGAGGATTTCGATTTTCGCGCATTTTTCCTCATCCCAGCAAATTTGAGTTCTACGCCAGACTTGGGGGGGGACAGAATGAAATTTGTATTCGACTCGGTGACCCATCCAATCACCGTGATGGCGTATTGAAGTTCTTGGTAACTACAGATGGAAAAACTGCGTTTCAACAAGACAGGCTGGATTAAAAATATCAAAACAACTAATTCATTTCGATGCGGGATTTTACGAGGTTAAAAATGCTTAAACTAACTACTTAATCATCTGAAAATGAAATCGAGAAGCTTATGTATAATAATCGACTCACACCTTTTGCCTTTTTTCTTTCTTACACCAGCTGATTAATATAATATCTTAGAAAACCATTATTTCACAAATAATATTTTAGCTGGAATAAGCGATAAAGTGCTGATCCCTTAGAATCTGTGAGCGTTGTACATTCTGTACCAGCATGATTAGTAACTGCTACAAGCATTATTTGACAGCAGTTTGTCTAGGAAGTAGTCCTCAAAAGAGTGTATCGAAAAGAAGTTAGCAACATTCAAACAGTAATTTCTCTAAACTGGCTTAAATTTTTTTAGTGTGTTTTGCGGTGACATGTTTGTTTACATGTCAATTACAGTTGTGCAATCGATAATTTCGGTACAGATGAGTCGAATCGATCTGGACACACGAAAGAAGATTCTGCACATTTGGTGCTCGGAGAAGGTGTCACGTACAATCAAATTGTTAAATGGGTGAAAGTTAATAACACCAGTGTCAAAAATGCAATCGAAAAGTTCGGAGAGACGCTTTCCGTGAAAGATGTGCCCCGATCCAGCAGGAAATCAGGTCCAAGCCAGCCCCACAGGGACTTGAAAGTGAGTACACAAGGAAAAACCTATCGGCGTCGACGCGGAATTTGGCCGAGCAATTCAACACCAGCATCGGGATGATTCAACGGATCAAAGCTCAGAACTCCCTGAAAACGTACAAGAAACAGATGGTGCCGAAAAAGTCCCTGAAGCAGCTATCTCGGGCCAAAACAGGAGCGCGAAAACTGTGCAACCGGAGTCTGGAGAATAAAGACGGATGCATCCTGATCGATGACGAAACCTACACCAAGGCAGAATCGCAAGCGCTGCCTGGAACGCAGCATTATACAAAATCGGTGGACCAGGACCTGGACGATGCTGACACCACGGTCGCGATGGAAAAAGTTGTGCAGAAGGTGCTGGTCTGGCAAGCTAAAGATTGTACTCGAAAAAAATGTAACTGACAAAAATGATTACCAAAAATTCATTTTAAGTAGGATATTTTTGAAGCTCTCAGGAAATAAGTAAACACATATTAGCTATGTTTTAACAAAGTTGGTTTATTCAACATCCTGTTCAAGGCTAAATGCCTACACCTTGGACTTAACGTTACTAATCAAATCCTTTACAACACATGCGCCATCTGTCTTACACACCCCCCTTTCTTCTAATCCTTGTCGTTTTTGAAGACCTTCCCTGTTTTCTGGAGTTTGCCCTCCATAATCACCCAGAATTTTTCTATTGGCCGATGTTCTGGCGAGTTTGGCGGATTTGCCCCCTTCGGCATAAAAACAACATTGTTGGTTTCGCATCACTTGCATCACAGGCACGATGCCCGATTCAGCCAAAACAAACTGTCACCTTCGTGGGACAGAAGGCATGGAAGCAGGTGCTTCTTGAGGCATTCTTCTTTTTATATTTAGCCGTTGATGGTGCCGGTCTTTATGTACGGCTTGCTGAATTTGCCACACCCACAGATCGCCTCCCACACCTAGTACTTCTTGGCAAATTTGTCGACCTTCTTCTTCCGGAAATTCTCCGAAACAATCAGGTAGGACTTGCTAACGAAATATTTCGGGCCAAGCTGTGTGCAACCTGTCACTCGCACTCACTTGCATGGCTTTGTTTATATCATAAAACGAATTGTCGATGATCAGTGAAAAAAAAATAGAACACTTATTGGTGGAATTCCAACAATGGCCTGTTTATAAACCACGTTGACGCATTTTTGAAAGTCTCAGAACCCCTCTCTTCCCTCGAAGACTTTGCTCTATACTTTTTTCTTTGAAACTTTGCAGCGTAAACTTTGGTCAGGCCCCCCTCCCCCAGAAAAGTCTACGTGGTTTATGAATAACTCCTAGCGTTGCGGCGTTTTGTGGTATCGACTCACCCATATTGAAATGTTGGTGATGATTGAACCCTACAACGATAAATTTTTTTTTGAGCTATTTGTGCTGCCAGTCGCTTGCACACATTTGCATGGATTTGTTTTTACCATAAAACGCTTTTGTGGATCAAGGTGGGCAAAATTTGATTTTCTGAATAATGCAGATTTCTCAAGACAAGATTGCAAAAGCTACAATTGTATTTTTTGCCACTTTTTCAACTTTTGGGTGCAGCTATGATCTGACGTAGAGTTGATGATCGCAGCAAGCCGTGCTTTGAAAATGACATGTTTTGCTTTTGCTGTTTCGTGTTTCTTAAGATGGGTTGTTTGTTCCCATTTTTTGTGTTTTAGTGACCTGCTCCCGCATCCAGACGAGCTTTCCAGCATAAGATAAGAAGCATTGGTGAGGTCGTTGCATATTGTCAAAAATATACCTTAACTATATACACACTAGGATCAAGAATTTCCATTTTTGATTCTGGAAGTGTGAAAACTCTTCACATATCCATTAGATGTGTGAAGATTTTCATGCGAGGCTTATTGTATATGAAGATGACCTCAGAATGTACATGAATGAACAGGCATTCTTGAAATGGCTCGTTGGATTTTCAATAGAGCTATCACCTTCAATCTCCAGGGCTAAAAATGTTTGCACAAAGTGATCGCATATGAATTACTGAAGAAATGCAGACAAGTTTCTTCCATAAAAGCACTGCCGGTCACAAAGACCCACCCACCCACACACCCACCCACACACACACACCCACACACACACACACCCACACACACACACACACACACACACACACACACACACACACACACACACACACACACACACACACACACACACACACACACACACACACACACACACACACACACACACACACACACACACACACACACACACACACATAGCTGTGATTTGACGTAGAGTTGGCTTGCTGCTGTTGGTTTCTCCAAAAACCCCTAAGCTACTACTCATTTCCTGAGCCATTTGGCTCCCACACTCGCCTCAATCGACAAGTGTAGCTCCCGATGGGGGATCTATCCTACGCAGACAAAGAGTTTCCCGACAATGGAAATTCTTCGGGTACCGGACCACGATTAGTCGTTCAGCTCCTATTTACGCTGCAAACGACTCGAGAAATCCCTGACGGTGGATTTACTTTGCCCCGATGGAAAGTTTCCTACCAGTGGCATTTCTTCAGAAACCGAACCACGGAGATCCATTTCACTCCTATCTTCGCTGCAGGCTATTCGAGCAGTCTCCGGTGGCAGAACTGCGTTTCATCGATTGAGCGTTTCCCGGAGACGGGACATCCCTCGAGACCGATGATCTGCTGCTTCATTCAACTGCTTACTTCATGTTCGCGCCAATTTCGCTGCAAAGCCGGCATAGTTTGCGTAATGGATCCGTTAATCGCGTTCCACGTTTTGTACGATGTCTAGGCGTTCGTGATTGATCCGCGTCTGTTCAACATTCATCGCACTACACAACACCAAGCTTATGTGAAGATAATTCCTGTAGCAGTCATGATCTAACAGGAACTGCGTCAAGTAAAAGTTAACTTCACTAAGTTTTCAGTTCACCCAGGACGATAGAACCGGTCCCAAGCAGCACACTTTGATTATAATTAGTTGCAGCAACTTGATTTTGACTAAAACAAGTCTCTTTTATGTTTTCTCAACCGAATGACAACAGGTGTGTGTGGAGAGTCTGCCTGCTGCTACTTCACCATCGACACCGCTCGCACGATCTTCCGAACTCCTTTGATTTTCTCAAAGGAAATGTTGCATTCTGCGTTATGGTTCTGTAAGCACTCACGATTCTCATGACCATGATAAGATACGCCCTGTTACACTTCGCTCGGTTCTACTTTATTTTTAGCGATGAAACTCAGGCTGGACCACCATATCCTCAGCATCGATGAGAAAACCCTAGCCAGAAGACGCCTCTTGCTGCTGCTTGACCATTGTTATTCGGCATTATTCTAGCTTTCAGCCCACCGCTTTACTATTGCTGACAAATAACAGTTCCGTTTTATGGTGAGCTATCTACAGCATTGCTCCTTCCATCCAATCGTCAATTGGGTCCATCGCTTCGGTCGCCAACATTTCTAACTCTTTCAGCGTCTAGCATGAAACTTTCAGAACGACGAACATTTCTTTGAATACAACTCAACATATTTTGAACACTCTGTTGGCTAACTTGGGCAGCCATTTTGTTCCACCATAATTTCATCTCTGCTTCGTCCCTTTACCTGTCTACTTTTTTCAACTTCTGTTTGACAATTGCCCAAAAATTCTCAATTGGGTGGAATTGAGGACAATCAGGTGGATTTATGTCCTTTTAGAAGAAAACCACCCCGTCGATACCACTCGATATCAAATCAAGCCAAAACTTTATAGGTGTATTGTGAGCTTTAATGCAAAAACGAATTGGAATTTGCTAGAGACATCACCTCCATCAGTGTATTTATAGGACTTTTGTCCGGGAAGCTGTCCATAATCCATCATCTCGTAAGTTTCGTAATCCATGCGGATGCATGCTTCGTGCTTCATAAGAACCTAATTATACAACTGTACAACTTCCGGGTACGTCCTTTGACCAGTAGATTCTGCTTCAGTGTCCTGTTTGGTTGCTTACTGGCAACAAAAAGATCGATATCCTTCTCACAGATGAATCCTTCTCGCGGTGCTTTGGATGGCATTGAATTTTTATTTGTATTTGTACTTATTGTATACACTCATCTGCCAGCAAGGTCTAAATGAATAAAATTAAACTAAACAAGTATTACACACTGCCCAAAAATGGGAAATTAAAATTAAAATAAAACAGAAACTATCAGTCATAACGATTCCGTAAGCGGTTGCGTAATTCGTTAGAAGAGATTGGAACCTTCGACTTTTCGAATAGTTTGGATAGGATAGTTTGATCAGTACTGTGTTCGTCTTGGTGGTTGGCGCAATAGCTCTCTAAATCGCAGTACTCGTTGAGGGGCATAGATGTTGAGCTGACTGAGCAATGCGTAAAATTTTGGCGCAGAACATGGCTTGGTTGAACTTGCGTCTATCCACTAGTAATTCAATACAGCGAAGTTCGTAAGGTAGAAGTCGTGATGGATCAGACCACGGTGGAGTATGCAGAGCACACCTTACAAATTTACGGTGTACTGACTCGATTCGTGAAATCCACACTGCATCATATGGTGACCAAACGGCAGAAACAAACTCCAAAATAGATCTGACTAAAGAGCAATACAAGGATCGCAAACTGAGATTGTCGTCAAATTCACTTGATTCCATGAAAATAAATCCATGTTCGCAATTTGCTCGATCTACTATTTCCGAAAAGAGCATTTTGAATGTGAGTTGATAATCCAACATCACACCCAAATATTTGACATTATCAACTCGATTCAGTACAGGGTATATATAGCATAGTTATGTATGATAGGATTTTCATTTTCCGGAAGGATATGATGCAACATTTGGACACATTTCGATAAATACATCAAGCTAATGTTGCAATTGAAGACAGATTAAGCCGATCTTGAAATTGTCTGCGCAGAACATCAAGCAGCAGTTTTCGAGGACGTGGGACACATAGTTGAAAAACAATGCGAACAACAACGGTCCAAAGTCTTAGTAGTATCATAATACGACAGACCTGTGTTTGTCCTAACCGTTCTCAACACCTTTAAATGCAATTTCCGATGCTTAATACCACTACAATGCACACTGGGCCAGGAGACGAAATTAGCAAGACAAAACCTCTAGCGCTTTGAGCATGCATTTTATCAAGATGATTGCTTCAGCATTGTTGCTCAGTTTTATCTGCGCCACAATTTGGTAATAAAAATTAGTTCCAATTTTTACCGCAAGGGTGGCGCTGCGGTACTAACTTTTTTATTTCACCTTCTAGCGGTTTGATGTCTTCGGCAAAGTTGTGTAATAAGAAAGTTTGCCGAAGACATCAAAGTTCTATGTCTACAAATAACAAAGTTACGATTAGTTTTGTAAAATTTAACTGAAATTTGCGTTTTTTCTACTAATTTTCATATTTTCGTCAAATATATTATTTTTGATACCGTTTATGTGTTGAACCTTATCATTCGCGTATGTTTTGGAAGAGTTCGTATAGTTTTGGGACATAGCAAGCGAAATATTAGCCAAAACTTTGAAAAATATCATGAATTTCAAAATTAATTTTCTCAAAAAATTGCAAGTTGTTGCAAAAAATTACTCATGTTTCAGAAAGTACCATATGTGACCTTTCAATTCTGAAATTATGCCCGATACATATTTTGATATATTTGAGATATCTGGATTAATTATAATTAATATTTTTGATCTAGCAACTATTTTTTATTTTATATTTACTATTATTTCAACAGGTTTTGTACGGATTTTGGAAATTGATTTTTATCGGTTTGAGGAAACTGTTTTGTGAGTGTCATCACGGGGTCAGAGGTTAGCAAAAGTCTTCTAAATACATCTTCGATGTTCGCCAGGCGACTGAATTGTCGAGAATGGTGCTCCCGAAATTTTCTGATCGATTTGTTCCGACGCTTTTGTGCTTCTTCCGACAATAGTCCAATAGGAATTTCGCAATGACTTATTATTTCAGATCCATGTACCAAGATCCTGTGAACTGAAGGCGAAAGGGGATAATAATCATAATAATGGACATATAACTTTCTAGTTTCTTCTGCATAGGTTTCGAATGATTTGACGTCGATTTCTAATTTCGATGATAGCGCGCAAAGAAGTGTAGCGACTCGACGAACGATGTCCACCTCAAGTCCTGTAATTCTTGCCGTTGTTTCTGGATGTTGAAAGAATCTTCTAGCAGTGTTGCCATCATTTGTGTTACCTGATGAAAAAATAAAGATAAAGGGATCTTCTTCCCGATAAAGAAGAAAAATGCAGTTACCTCCGGATGGCAAAGGTTCACTTATTCTCAGCCCAATCTTCTTAAATTTTTCTCTAATTGCACGTTGCCGTTCAAGAAAGGTTTCGTTTCCTTTATTTATACGCCATTTTTTGAGTGGGATTCTGTACGAAACATTAAGCAGAAGCTCCATACTTCTTATGTAAGCATGCAAAACAGGAATGGTTTCAATTTTATTGCGATCGTCACATATTTGGGCTTCGATGGGATTACTGAGTTTTTTGCCTGATGCTCCGCAAAGATTGCACGCCTGGGAACTTGTTCCTGTGAAGCTGTTAATAACTTTGCCATCGACCATACTCAAAATTAACTCAGAAGAAACATCTACAGAAATTCTATTTATCGTCAATGTGGTTGCTTTCAAATTTTGTATTTGTAACATCATACTCTCCACTTCTCGTTTGATAAGATCAGCAGTTTCTTTTTGAAAAACCATTTTGATGGGGCGGCACAAATTGATGGATGATGGACTGTTGTTGCTCCAAACTTCTTGTCGTTCGCCGGAGACTGCGTTGAAATATATTCGCAAAGGAACCAGGCAAATCAAAAAAATATGCGAGTCATTACATGATATAACATCATCGCCAACTTCTTCAAAAAATGTCATTTTATACCGTGAGTGGTTGCTTGAACCATCCAATCCCCATTTTAAAATAACACATAAATTTCCCTGTTCATGAATGTACGGTTCAATATATTTATTCAGTGTCATGAAGAGACGCTCTACCGTATGGTCAACAAGATTTTGAAGAGGAACTTCTGCGCATGATGGCCGAATGGAAATATCTGAAATACGTTCAAACATACAAACTTTTAAAACTTTATTGTAAAGGTTATTATCATTTGCGTGCCCAATATAGTTTGCAAATTAACTTTGATACAGCTCACATTCCGCCATGAAACAGCTTCCAATCAATTGGGAATTGTTCCAATTTTTAAATTTTTTGGTTTTATTAAAAATAATTTCGAAACTTTTGAGGAAATATATTTTTTTTTTTTTCAATTGGAGAGTTAAAGTAATTTTGAAATAATTTAGAATTATTAAAAAAGCGACTCAAAACCACCACAAAATCCAAAACTTGAAAGAATTATCGATCTGTTGGAAGCTGTTTAGACAAGAACATAATTAAATGAATTTGTGCTTACCACGTGGATAACAAGTACTTTTATTATCGCGGATGTCATTGTATGCTGGATAAATGTCATATCCTTTTTTTAGCGTCATGTTCCTTATGTTTTGGTACTGTTGTTTTGTTAGATCGTTTTCACATAAAAACCTCAATGCATCGTCGACTGTAAAACGTTTCATCTCTGGTTGAACAGATAGAGCAAGTTTTTTTGAAACGGGAAGCTTTCTCAGGAAATGCAAATAGGTGCTCGACAACCCAAGCAACGGAACGATATCCATCAGTCCTTAATGCCGTTACCGTGGCTGAAACCAATTCTGCTGTGGTGTGTTTTTCTCGCAAATCTTTGGTTTTACGGAGCCTGGCCCTAGGGGTTTCTGCACCAAAAGATATTTTCTTCCTTCCACCAACATTTTTCTTCGGAATATTATTCAAAATTTTAAAGTTTGAATCCAGCCATTTTGAATGTTTCAGGAAAAACAAACTCTTTATGCGGTGGCACTTTGCGTATCGTGATTCAATATTTGATAGTTGCAAACGTAGTGAGTTTTGAACGGAATCAGAAAACATTTTATTATCAGGACATGTTATTTTCTTCTTCACATACGATGCCACCTCACCAAGTGGAAGATTCTGTAGGAATAATTCTACTATTTCTCGTACGCGAATACTGCACGCTAATAATAAAATTACTTGAATGAATTCCTACTGGATTAATTAAAATAACCTACCTTGAGCCATAGTGATCTGTAGAAGGCACCAACCACAAACTAGAAGTACGTGAGGCACGTTTTCAATATTCTCGTGGAAATGAGTGAGGCAACACCAAAACACGGCTAACAGTAATATCAAAAAGGCAATAGAATTATGGCAGCGTGCACAGGCTCATGCTTCAACATTTGCTTCGATGATGACCCCTTGGTTTTGACAGTGAAGTAAACAAGTATGTGTGTCAGCGATCAATCGTATTCGTCGACACACGAATACAAGTGCAGAGGAATACTTATTTTCAATTGACTTTTATAGCACACTATCTTTTACAGATTAAAAATAAAGATATTCGAGGTGAAAAAATAATTCCATTTGACATGTTGACATGAAAACATATCAGATTTTGTACAATGGAATGCATATGTATGTATACGCAAAAAGCAATCAATTATAGCATTGAGTTCGGGCTAAAATCATCAAAAGTTTAAAATACGATATCTCAAATATATCAAAATATGTATCGGGCATAATTTCAGAATTGAAAGGTCACATATGGTACTTTCTGAAACATGAGTAATTTTTTGCAACAACTTGCAATTTTTTGAGAAAATTAATTTTGAAATTCATGATATTTTTCAAAGTTTTGGCTAATATTTCGCTTGTTATGTCCCAAAACTATGCGAACATTTCCAAAACATACGCAAATTATAAGGTTCAACACATAAATGGTACCAAAAATAACATATTTGACGAAAATATGAAAATTAGTAGAAAAAACGTAAGTTTCAGTTAAATTTTACAAAACTAATCGTAACTTTGTTATTTGTAGACATAGAACTTTGATGTCTTCGGCAAACTTTCTTATTACACAACTTTGCCGAAGACATCAAACCGCTAGAAGGCGAAATAAAAAAGTTAGTACCGCAGCGCCACCCTTGCGGTGAAAATTGGAACTAATTTTTATTACCAAATTGTGGCGCAGATAAAACTGAGCAACAATGCTGAAGCAATCATCTTGATAAAATGCATGCTCAAAGCACTACAGGTTTTGTCTTGCTAATTTCGTCTCCTGGCCCACTGTGCAATGCTTGTTATGATCCAGTCGATCGGTAGTATGCTGCTCACGAAAATGTTCGAGGACACTGCTCACGGTCGATGTAACCAATTTCAACGGCTTCGCGATTTTTGAACCTGACGCAGCTTTCATTTAATATCACTTCTTTGAAACCAAATACATCAGCACTGAAAAATGAAATGTTTCAAAACATCTTGGTGTCAAAACATACGAGATCCAACTACTAGGAGCGCTGCAGTAAAATATACAGTGTGTCCAAATTTTAAATGACTCAAGCCTTAGTTGCACATCGTTGGATCGTATTTCGGGAAACGCCCCTCCACGATTATCTTTTGCTTGACTGGGCACCTTTCAGCTTCCATCGTTGTATCTAAGATCTTCGCCATGACTGTCACCGCAGGGATTGGCATCGGCATCGCGAAATAGCTCCTTGAAAGAGTTAGACTGGCTTCGCGTTAATTCGAGTTTTAATGCGCAACCCTGGTTGCTCGGAACTCATCTCAACGCTCCACTATATAGGGTTGTGTCCCTTGACTCAGCCTAATATGAAACGAACGATTACATTGTTTACTATAACTCATCAGGTACTCGAGCTGGAACCGATATTTAACTAGTTGTACACTTGCTTAGATAAGTTTAATAAGCCATTTGGTGGCATGCATCACGAAAAGTTATGCAAATTATTTAATAAAATCAAAAACTTTCGAGGGATATGGTTGAAATGTCGGTCTATAAGCACCAAATGGGGTCTAAAGACTGTTCCAATAATTATAAATACTCTAATTATTAACCGTCAATGAGTGCAGTATTCAACCAACTTTAGGCTGCGACGTGTTGTTTACATCCAAATTAAACTGATGTCATTTTTTTTTAATTTTCCGCAAGGAAGTTTGAACATGCGTGGTCTTTATCCCGAGCAAAGAAAACGGATTGTGCACAAACGGTACACCGTCAGTGGTCTTTCGATCAGAAAACTGGTTAAGGAAGTAGGCGTGAGCGTCCGAGCAGTTCAAACCACATTACGAAAGTATCAACAACAGTGCTCTTTCGTAGATTCCTCGAGACGGGGTAGAAAACTTGGTTCCGCTGACAAGCCCCCACCCCCCTCCCCCACCTATGTTTTGATTTTATTTATAAAATTTAATGTTTGTTTAAATTTTTTATTACTTATTTTTATTTTTTTTGTCAGATTGCTACTTGGCCTCAATGAAAACGCAAAATAACGCAAATTTGCCTCGATTTTTATACAACTTGTAGCAAAAAAGCGCAAAAAGTGGACATCCATGAGATTTTTTGTTTAACAGTACTGACCAACAATTTATTACAAACTTATCCCTTTAACCAATAACCCAACTATCTAACATAACGTATCTAAAAAAAATCTCTTATCCTTTAATGTGAACTATTAGATGAACATTGATTGTTTTTTCCCCCCGCAAGCTGAAAGTTGAAAAGGCTATGCTCAATTAAATGTTTAGTTCTTGGGATTAAAAAACTGAATATGTAAACCGTACTATAGCTTTTAGAAGCTAAATAATACTGGAACATAGTTGATAGTATGAAAGTGTATCAACGGAAAATCTTTATTTGAACTATTCGTGATATGGGTCACATAGATCAATGTTACCCCGCTGATCAATGTTACCCCGTTTTTCGGTACTGTAGTTTCGTATTATTGAGAATATATGTTAATCATATCTTACAGTTTGATTCAGTGTTTTCAAATATTGTTTCCGTATCCAAGAGATTTTAATGGAGTACATGCCATGATATTATCCGGTGAGACGAGACGACTCGTATCCGATTTTCAAACCAGTTATTTGATAAACGTGTGAGAAAGCAAGAGAGCAAGCTAATCAGAGCGAGAAGTTGCAGTTGTCTTATACTATTCAAAGATTTTATCCGTTGCTATGAGCATGTGCAAGATAAAGAGCATGATTGACCGCCCGAGGTTGATACTCCGCTACTGCCAGATCAGCTGTTACTACACAGAGAACCAACTGATGCTTGGGACTAGAATCAAAATTGTTGAATTTCTTTTTTGAAGATCACTTCCAAATACATATCAGTTCAAAAATGTAAATGGTATTCATTTCCTTTTTTTCTGATGTACGTCACTGCGAGTTGACGTATCGTCGAAATTCTTATTATTGATGTGTTTTTTGCTATTATTTTCATTCAGTATGCCCGAGTTCTTGCTGCTCATCCAAGATTGTCAGTTTTAGGTCTCACTTATACCCATTCTCTTAACAGAATGATAAGTTCATCTTGCAATCAGTGAATACGAATTTAAAAAAAACTCAAAGTCATTTAGGCACATTGATTTTTTTCACAGTTTCAACGTGGCCGTGTGCGCAGAGAAAAGCGGGTCTAGGACACTCAACATTTTTGGCGAAATCTTGAGTGGAAGTGAATAGGCTTATCACGGTCCCAGTAAACACAAGATCGCATATAATAACGGATATGAGTATAACGTGGAGGCGATATGCGTACATTCAACATGGAGTTAAATGAACGAATGAACGTATATCGCCTCCACGTTGTATTCATATGCGCTATCATATGCGATTTTGTGTTGACTGGGGTGACTCCCCCCACGCTATGTGTAAATGTTCTTTGCTACGCTCAACGATGGGAATTTCACCCGTTATATCTGACTTCGACACGACGAGCGGGCGAACGCAAATGACCTGTTGAATCCAACGATCCAACGGCAAAGAAGCCAAGAACCATTAGAGAGCGGCTTTGGAGACGTTTTGAAAATTCATTGCCTAAATATTCAGTGAAATGAATGAACTTTTCATTCCCTGTGATATGGCAAGATGAACTTGAATTTTTTTCTTGTTCATTGTCATTGAATCGCAAAACGAATGAGTATGGAAAGATTGCGTGAAATGGCAAGTGCAGAAGAAGATAAAGAAAAAATCATTACCGAAATAGTTGTTCAGTAGGTTGAAGTTGTGGAAATATGGACAATGAATTTATTATTGATTCAGTTCGTGTTGCGTCAGTAGAGTGAATTTGATTTACAACTCTGACTAGAATACATCCTCAATGTGTAAAAACTAAGGTTATACCGGCACTGGCCTCTCCCGATTGCAGGTCAAACAAGGAAAGGGTAGGAATGTGTTGATGTGATACTCGCTTTATTGGAAGCCAATCTTCGCGCCGTGTTCCAAAGAGTACTCATCGACGCCGCGCGCTATAGCCCGTCCACGAATCTTCGCCAGTATCCGCGTTTCTTGGCCTTGATGAAGCTCTTAAGTTCACGTTCGAGAGCCGTGTATATTTACTTCGAAGTGCTCAGGTGTTCCACGTCTACGGAAAACTTTAAACGTGTCGGACCTTTTACGGTAAACCTCGGTGCATTGCTGATCCCACCATGGAGACGGAGGTTTCCTGTGAAATGACGTTCCTGGAACTGGTCAAGTTTGAGCTTGAAGCGCGCTGTCTAAGATAAGGTTGGAGAGGAAGTTGTATTCCTCCAGCGGTGGAAGCTCTTTTACCGTCGTTACGGCTTCATCTACTGCTATTCTGAACTTTGTCCAATCGATGTGACGGGTAAGATCATACGCGACGTTAATGGATTCCGATGGATTGAACCCGGTGGCAATCGAAATTTTTATGGGCAAGTGATCACTACCGTGGGGATCTTGAATCACATTCCATGTGCAATCCAACGATAATGAATTCGAACAAAGTGTGAGGTCTAATCTACTGCCAGGTGAGGATGGACCAGCCAAACGTGTTACTTCTCCATTGTTAAGAACTGTCATATTGAAGTTGTCACAAAGGTCATATATCAAGGAAGACCGGTTGTCGTCGTACAGTTCTCCCCAGCCTGTACCATGAGAGTTAAAATCTCCCATGATCAACCGTGAAGCAAGAAGAACCGAACAAATATCTGAAAGTTGTTTTTGGTTTATTGAGGCTCTAGGAGGAATATACACAGAAGCAATGCAAAGGCTTTTATTTTTAATAACAGCCTGACATGCGACAAATTCAATACCTGGAATTGGGGGAAAATTCACTCTATAGAAGGAGTAGCACTTTTCGATCCCCAAAAGTACTCCTCCTCCACGTGAATTCTCACGATCAAGACGAATAATATTGAAATCATGAAAAGAAAGATCTATTTCGGAAGAGAGCCATGTTTCACAAAGAGCAAATGCATCACAACCGGTATTGTGAGCTAAAAATTTGAAGTATTCCAATTTAGGAACAAAACTTCGACAATTCCACTGCAGAACAGTGATCAAATCCCCGACCTCATTTGGAAAATTATCTATCGAAGGAAATGATTGCTGCAAGGAGGGGCAACTTTATTGTCAATTGCTTCAAAAAAGTTTTTACTGTGGGAAGCATTGCCAAAACAATGCTTTTGAGAGGGCCAGAAATTTCGAGGTACTTGAAGATACCTTCGGCAATGTCACTCGAGGAGGGGGCTTCTGTTCTTAAAATCAGGGCATCATGGGGTTTGGATGTCCCCGGAAGAGATGGAAAGTCCTGGGTGTAGTTAGTACTACGAAAACCAGGTGGAATTGGATTTTCCTTTTTTCCACCTTTCCTTGAAATGGGCAAGCTGGTTTTGGGCTCCGGTTCAGCAGCTTTCCGTGTGCGGACGCGTCTTCGCTTTCGTGAAGCACCTGCTGGAAAACTGGCTGATGTTCCCTCTTCAACCAAATCAAAGTCAGACTCGTCATCTGACAGAGGAGCAAAGGGATTTGTATTGGCAATGTGATGGTGAGGCTTTTTTCACCATTTCCGCGAAAGATTGCCTGGAACGCTGTTTTAACGAGCGTTCTAATTTTCCCCCGCGTTGTTTGTACGTCGGGCACTACGAAAGAGCATGAGGAGGAGTTCCCTTGCAGAAAGCGCATTTTGGTGTGCTGTCTGCGCAGGCGCCATCCTCATGTTTCTCCCCGCAATTTGAGCAGCGTGCCTTATTGCTGCAGTGGGAGGTCGTATGTCCCATCTGCTTGCATTTTTGGCAGATCATGACCCAGCTCGACGTATTGAGGGAGGGCTGAGCCAGAGAAGGTCACACGAAACGAGTCTGACGGTGAAAACTTCTTTTCACCCTTATTGATCGATACTGTGCCAAGTCTTTTCACATCCAGTATCTTCACTGGAGAAACCGCCTGTTTCAGCAGGATCTCAGGATTCACACTCGTTTCGGTGACCACACCTTCAATTTCAATACCCCGAGCTGGGATGTACACTCGATACTCGAGATTAAAGAGCTGAGAGACAGCAATCTCATTAGCCTGTTTCAGGTTGGACACAACGACCCGAAGTTTATTCGGTCTCACTTTTATTATCTCGGTCACTGCCGAGAATCGCTTCGTCAGATCGTTGGAGATCTGATATATATTAAGAGGTTTCGTTTTGGGCTGAAAATAGACAACCCATGGACCAGCTGAACCATCTGGATAAGCACGTGATCGGGTAACTTTATGAGCTTCCCCATCATTCTGCGCCATAGATGATTCATCTTCCGATAAATCATCCATGGCTCGTTCGTGGGAGCTTATGACGCTCAACCACTTACGCAATTATATATAATGAATCACAGATAAACAAACCTAAACCTAAACACACTCTCTCACACAATAAAACTACAATGTATTCAGGAGAAACAAAAACTTATCTTATAAGTTAAACTGATCTGCTGCAGCCGGTCAACGAATGTGCTGCTGCTGCCGAGCGACGATGTGTGGCCGCGTGTACCGGCGAGACGTTGAGCTGAACGATGATGATAATGATGACGATGATGATGTTGATACTGGTCGGTGGTGGTTGACAGATGAACGAATGCACGCTTCACACGATAGATTGCTGGTGTGCGTGCCACGTTTAGATGCGGATTATGGCAATATGGCTAATTGCAATTAATTACGTTGTTGCACTGCTTAACACACAACGTTTTATTCTTCAGAAACCCAAAACTCGAATTCACTCGCGATCGAAAAAAAAATAAAACTGAAGACTTGAAACACCTCGTGAAAAACTTCCAAAGCAACAGAGAGCGGAGAGAACGAACTGCACCGTTCGCTTGTTTACTGGGCAATGACATTTACTATAATGTCGGAACAGTTCTTGCTATCCTGACCATAGTCATAGGCGAATTGGACCATTTTCATGATTATTTCAACCATCATATAGTTCAACCACAAACCACAACCATAAACCACCAAAACTCATTTAAAAAAAAAAAAAAAAGCTTATCACTTAGGGAAGGTCCATTAATTATGTCATGCAGTAAGGGAGGAGGGGGTTCGGGAGAACGTGACAATCCATACACAAAAATGCGAAGGTCCATACAAAAAACGTAACAAGGGGGGGGTTATAAAAAGTCACTTTTTGCGTGACATAATTAATGGACGTTCCCTTATTATTTGAACAACCATAAAAAAAAAATATATTCTATTGAAACGGTGTGAGCACGGTGAGTAAAAACGGTGTTTCTGCTGTGTTGCTTTGCCATTATAAGGATTAGCGGGTCGAGGAGAAAAAGTACATTTGCAGTACAAACTGTAAACAAACTCAGTGGTTATCCTATACAAAAATCCAACATGACTGTAAAGTGAATATTTCGATACATTACGGTACGCGTAAAATTTTGGAATAGTTCCTATTCACTGTGGTTCGATTTTAAAACATGGGAAAAATCGAAGGTTTTTGAAATCTTTTTTTTTTTTTTCATTCCAGAACAAGTCTAGAATTGTTCAATCTAGACGGTTTGATTCTCTCTCTCTCTCTCTCTCTCTCTCTCTCTCTCTCTCTCTCTCTCTCTCTAAAAAAAATGGCTTGGCTACGCCTATGGTTCAAGGTGTGGCGAAAAGGCTAAGTACTTTGGCGACTAATGTTATGCGTGTCAAGGTGCGAATGGGCCTGCAGACTCGTCGGAAGCAAAAGCAGCCAAAACGAAGCACCAAACAGGCTGAATCTGTGAAACCGAGGGCTCAAACTGCTGACCAAAAAAATCATGGACGATGAAACCTACATAAAACTCTGCCGGGACCACAGTTTTATACCTCGCCTAAGGGAAAGTGAAAGCCATTTAAACCGAAAAGTTCGGCAAGAAGGTAATGATGTGGCAGGCCATATGCGGATGTGGAAACATATTTCGTCCATTCATTACGACGGACACAATGAATGGTCCAATCTACATGAAGGAGTGTCTGCAAAATGGTTGCTATTCTTGATCAAACAGCAAAACAAGCCTGCAATGTTTTGGCCTGATCTTGCTTCCTGCCCTTACTCTTAATATGCACTAGAGTGGTACAAAAGGAACAATGTCGTATTTGTACCAGAGAAGATGAATCCACCAAACTGCCCCGAGATTCGCCCTATCGAAACTTTTTGGGCAAAGCTGAGAAAACGCATGAAACCAGCGGAAAGTGTTGAAAAATTTAGGAAATATTGGCCAAAAGTGGTGAAAATGGTAGGAAAAAGCACTGTGCAGAAGCTTATAAGTAGCGTTAAGGGAAAAGTTAGAGAACTCGTTCACCCTACGAAAAATCAAGAAAATTGAAATGAAAATGGAAAGAAAACATTGTTATTTACTATGTTTGAGAATAAAGTAATAAAAAATCACAGTGTGGTCTTATTTATTTGAGAAAGAAAGTGTATTTATATTTTTCGGAACAGTCTATATTCATGGATGCAACTTCGTCGCATTCAATAGACTTATTATTAAATGTACTCTTCGAACGGTTTCTTCTGATTTTCTGATTTAAGGCGTTGCCATCTATATTCGCTTTACACAACCCAAATTTCACAGAACACTCTATAATAAAACTGCTTAGAAACACTTAAGTGATTTTCACAGATGATTTATCGGCCATTCGATAATCAAACATTAAAGTTCACTACACACAGGTGTTGTTCCTTTGGTTTTTATTTAGGTGAGCCATTTGAAAAACATACAACCGAAACTCAGACATTTTTATTGAAAATTTTACTAATAACATTTTTACTACGCTACCACAGACCATTGTTGGGAACAAAGATAAAAAAAATTGTTACTAGCATTAGGTCCACGGTTTTCTTGTTAAATTACTGTTTTTTTTATCTCTGTGAACTATTAGTTTATAACTTTTGACTATTTTCTGATCATCTTGGGTGTACATTTATAGGTTTATAGATACAATTTAGCCAAGTTTAGATCATTTGAAGACTGTGTAGATAATCTGTTCAGCTTAACCAGTGAAATCTTGATGGCTAAAAATTTAAGAAAATTGAACATTAATCGGTCATCCCGATAACAACATGATTTTGTTGGTTATCGCCGGAATTATGGTATATTCGGTACATAGGCCGAATTAAGGAGCTAGGCTAACATAAAATCCCGTACCCCCATATATATTTTGGAAGCTTGTGCTAACGTAAGAACTTCAAGTAAACTCTACGGTCCACTCTATCCACTTCCGTTCTTGCTCTCTGAACGCGTCTTCCGGCCTTTGAGACAACTAGCACGAAAGTTGCTGATTGCTTCGCTCCACCCGTATGCTGAGCGCCTTTCGTTCCATCATCGTCGCCATGGTTGTGTCACATGCCGTCGTCAACATTGCTGTAAACTCATTCGTGTTCGAGGGAGTGCTGTCTGTATGGAGTGTCTAAACGAAAAGTGCCTTATCGAACTCCTTCGTTATCCATTTCCGATCGCTTGTTGTCCTTTACCGATGCAAGATCGGATCGCCTGATAGCCAATATGGGTGTACCACTCGCAAACTCTGATTTTAATACACGAGAACTTCGGGAACAGTTGTTGAAAAAAAATTCTTGCAGAAATAATCACTGAACTCGTTACAAAGAACGAGGGTAGTTTTTTATTACTTATGAAATTTGACAGGTAGCAAATGTCTTGTTTTTTATTCGATTATTTTCCGTCGGTCTATTTTCTCACAACATGATGACAACCACCGACGCCAGCCAAGACGACTCCACCACCTTACATATCGAACCCATCAACACATGGGCCGGGACCAACAACTTTACTTCCCTTCCGAAGGAAGATGGTTAGCAAATGTTATAGTGATGTTAAAATCATTGTTGAATAAAGAAACCTGCCACATTATGTTAATAATTATTTCATATTTGAACTGAATTGTCGAACATAAATGTGTATTGTATAGTATACTATACATAGATAAATCATTTTATTCTGCAGTGTTGATACCTGATTACCGATAATCTGAGACTGGTGGGACGGTCGCGGAAGGAAGCCTTTTAGGACAATTCTTCACCACTGCTGCCTCTGAGAGCCATCTCGACAGTTTTTTGGCAGTGTCCCAGAGACGATACAAGGCAGTTCGTGAATTATATTGGCTGGCTAGATGGTTGCAGCAATTTTATACGCTTCCTCAAGTCGCGGTTGCGATGACATGACGGTAGGTAGCTGCAAGACCAACAGTACTGAATGGATGGGGTGAGGTCCCAAGTGGAAATTCATATAGTACATACACGCTTGGAAGAGCTTCTTTTCACGGTGAAAGGAAATGCTGCAATGACGATAAACTATTGTATGACTCCACTCTGAAGCTGTGTGGTGGATACTGTAAGTGATGATGGGAGGTGCTTTCACCCAGCTCAAAGGGAGCCTTTTTTAAACTCCAGCAATCTTGCAAAATTGCTTTCCGAACATGTTTGACAAATATGCCCCACAGCCCGAAGCTGCTAATGTGAATTAAACATTTCAGATGGTTCAACAGTAAGAATAGAAAACACAATTTTAAGATTTATTTTCGCCAAAACATGAATCAAGTGGAAGAGGTGAACTATTCAATTCGACGGTTCATACAGTGCTGGAATGATAAGGGAATTGCAAACAACTGTACCTTTACGCTGCGTTTAAATAACCTGTGGCATTGTGACAAAGAGATAAACATTGAAGCACAATTATGTACCTGGTCCATAAGTAACCTGGTGTTTTCCGGTTCGCCTATCGACCAAAACCAGAAATTTCTGAACAGTCTGAATGATTTTAACATCTGCTGTCATCCGTCATTAGCATTCATTATACAATGCTCTGCGTGCAAGCAACCATATAAATGTAGTAATATTGTATCTGTGACGTGGAAGAACGGATTAAACAGAACGAATTGTCTGAATAGAATGGCCAGTCGCTACCACATGTGATCGTAATACGTTTATTAATGCATTCAGCTGGTAATACTGATTGCATGAAGTTGCTGCTAATGGATGGTTTTATCGATTATATTTAAGCGAGGGGACTTTTTTGTAGGTGGAATATATATTTAATTATCACATTAAATTGTTTTCGATGTTTTAATTGAATGCAAATTGACGGTATAAATTTCCCTCAATTATTGCATAAAATTGAAGGTATTTTTGCATAAAAAAATTCATCTTAATTTGGTGTATAGGGTGCCCTAATAAGTAACGCTGAAATTTAATTCATTCTTTTGATTCTAATTTTTTTGCTTTTTAAAGTCGATCATTTTTATTAGGTACACTGAAAGAATGTCATTTGATATACCGTCCATTTATGTTAGGATAATATATTGTTGTATTTAAATCCACCAGAAGCAGCAACATGCTCGAAAAAGCTGGAAGGGCAGCCTGGGCACTGTTGTCTTTCTGACTTCAGCTAGATTGAGGAGGTGCGTGCCGAGCGTCTGTCCACCAAGGAGGTGCGGCTAAAACAACGTCTGTCCTGACATCCAGCGGCTGAGTATGAAACGTGGTGTATTCAGCACGACCCCGGTAAGGTAGCATGCTGAAGTCTTACCCTACCACGGAAAATGGAAGTATTCTTTATACGGTATATAATTTAAGATCACCCATGGAATTCCTAAGTATTGTATAGTAATTTGGAATCATTTTCTTCCCTCGTGGCTATTATAATGCAAGTCCGTCTACAATTAAAGCAGGATCAGCAGACATGCTGACATTACAAATATAATTGTTAATATCATTTCATATCATTACAATATTTTTAAGATATTTTAAGCTTCCCATTAGCATCGGTGAAAGTTTTGGCTCACGTTATGTATTTGAAAAGAAAGGAAGGATGTTTACGTTGTTTTTTTTTTTGTGTAGAGAGGATCATATACGACAAATCCTACAAAAAAACCAATTTTCTTCGTCCAAACTGATTAATTCCAAAACATAACATTGTTTATGATCCTACATCTTCTATTTCACAGACATAAAGAATCATTTATGAGTCCAGTAGAAAACAAGAGCTATCGAAGAATTTCCAGTCTTTTTTTTTTGTTTTATTTTTTATTTTTGATTTATTGAGTTTCCGTTTTTGGGCAGTAACCATACTTATATGAAATTAATTTCGCATTATTGTTTGCTTAAACTTTATTTGCTATTTTGCTTGGCTGCCAGGTGATCAAATTTATTTCATTGTATCACGTTGGAATTTTCGCCATTTTAGAGTTTCAATCATCTAACATCGCAGCGGAAGAGGCAAATAGCTACATTTCATTATTATATGTACATTATTTAGTATTCTTTACAACAACGTTTTATTTCCATCCAACAATAAATAAATAAATGTTTGTTAGTCTTGTAAAATTTCAATAGATTAAATAAACTTTTTCAGGATACCTCAAATCAAGATTTTGGTGAAATGCTGCTATCGCCGAAAACGAACGAAAACGTGCTTAAGTGCCACAGAACTCTACATTTTAACACTTTACAAAAAAATTTTCATTTCAGGATCAACCGAATGAAGATCATATATAATAGATACGAATGCTTGTAGTATATTTCATTTACATAAATATATACACTATTATATAAATATTTCATGGGAATGGGAGGGACCATCAGGGCACCTGATTGAAGCACTCTGGATGGGGAGAGTGAGAATGCCAACTCCCCATTGCTAACAGTTTGTGAATAGAGGGCGGGCTCTTCTCCCCGCCCATTGGGGCTCTTTTGACCAATTGTTCAATCTTGTTGTTGAAAGGAGATTCTTTTTATCACTATGGAAACGTATAAGTGATGTTGCCTATCGATCCACCCAAACCGTTTTTGGCCCTTCATACAATGGCATTATAAGGATAATCAGTGGTTATTAAAGCTTGATCAAGTCTAACAGAGAGGAGATCCCATTGCTGTCGGACATAGTTTCCGTGCTACAATGGTTGGTAGTACATATCATACATACATCATACATCCTGGTAATATAAATTTCACCGAGACCAACAATTCAAGAGAAAAGTTGTCTTTTGTTAAAGAAAAATTTAAAAATCACATTAATTTTAAAAGAACTTCAAGATATCGACATTTTTATACTTTATATAAAGGGTGTCCACGATGAAATTGCCACACTATGAAATTGCTCTAACTTTTTAACCGTTGGGTAGAATTTAATGAAAATTTGGGTGGATTTAGTTCATAGTGCAGTTTTACATCCTGCAAGTTTTAAAGTCCTGTGATTAAAACTCGCGGAAATGGAGTCGAAAGAACAGCTCGTGCGTGATAAAATCTTGCGCATTCATCCCGAGAACAAGGATCTCTCGCATCGTTCCATCGCTAAAACGTTGGGAATTGCGAATTCCACGGTGTCGCGAGTGATTAAGTGGTTCGAGGAACGGTTGACCACCGATCGGAAGCCCAGAAGTGAAGGAAAAAGTATTCCGTACAACACCAAAAATCACAACTCACGTAGTTGGGGCCTTCAACCGAAATCCGAACGCTTCCGTTCGCGGATGTGGCTAAGAAGCTGCACCTAAGCCGAAGTTTTGTCCAGAAGGCCAAAACTAAGGCTGGGCTTTGAACGTTCAAGGTACAAAAGGCCCCTAATCGCGACGAGAAGCAGAACAAGTCCGCCAAAACCCGTGCCAGGAAGTTGTACATCAACACGCCGACGACAGTTGAATGCTGCATCATGGACGACGAAACATATGTGAAGGCCGACTTCAAACAGATCCCCTCCAAGGATAAGTTCGGAGCGTTCCGGAGCATGTCCGCACTCAGAAGATGTCCAAATTTGCGAAGAAATTCCTTGTTTGGCAAGCCATCTGCACGTGCGGGAAGCGGAGTGCGCTTTTCGTGACCAAGGACACGATGAACGGACAGGTGTACATAAAAGAGTGCATCCAGAAGCGGCTGCTTCCCCTCCTAAAGGCCCACAACGTCCCAACAATCTTCTGGCCGGATTTGGCCTCATGCCACTACTCCAAGGACGTGCTGAAGTGGTATGCGGACAATAATAAGGTCAATTTCGTGCCGAAAATGTTCAAACCTCCTAACACTCCGGAGCTCCGCCCCATAGAGAAGTACTGGGCTATTATGAAGCAGCACCTTCTTAAACGACCTAAGGTAGTGAAGACAGTCGAGGAACTGAAGAAACTATGGGTTTACATGCAAACAACGGTTGATTCACAGGTTGTGCAGAATCTTGCGTCAAGGGTTAAGGCCAAGGTGCGGGCATTTGAGTATGGACTGTAAATACAATACGAGTAAAATGGTAAAATGTAGTTTGGTTGAAGTTATTTCTCAATCCCTGAAAATTTGATGGCAATCGGATGAAAAAAACTCGAATATTGGTAATCAATTTTGTGTGTGGCAATTTCATCGTGGACACCCCTTACATATCTCAAGCTTCGTCCTTCCTCAAGTACTTCGTCTAAGTACTTCGGCGACTAATGTTACGCGCGCTATGGGAGATAATGGGCCTGCAGACTCGTCGGAAGCAGAAGTAGCCAAAACGAAGCACCAAACAGGCTGAATCTGTGAAACCGAGGGCTCGAAAGCTGTACGACAATCTGCTGACCAAGAAATCGGGCTGTGTTATCATAGACGATGAAACCTAAATAAGACTCGATTATAAAACTCTGCAGGGACCACCGTTTTATACATCGCCGGAGGGTAAGGATGTTCCTGGATTAGTGAAAGCCATTTACACCAAAACATTCGATAAGAAGGTAATAGTGTGGCAGGCCATATGCGGATATGGAAAAATATCTCGTCCAGTCATTAAGACAGACACATGGATGGTCGAATTTATACGAAGGACTGTCTGCAAAAAAGGTTGTTTCCCTAGATTAAAAAGCATAACAAGGCTACAATCTTTTGGTCTGATCTTGCTTCATGCCATTACTCTAAATATGCATTAGAGTGGTACAAACGAAGATGCATCCACCAAACTGCCCAGAGATACGCATTATAGAAACTTTCTGTTACTGATGAATACTGTTGACAAATTTAAAAAAGATTGGCCAAAAGTTTTGAAAATGGTAGGGGAAAGCACAGAAGTGCAGAAGCTTATGAGTAATGTAAAGGAAAAAGGTTAGAGAAGTCGCCTACCCTATGAAAAATCAAGAAAATTGAAATTAAAATGGATAGAAAACATTGTTATTTACTATGTTTGAGAATAAAATAATCAGAAATCACTGTGTGCTCGTTTTTTATTTGAGAAAACAAAGTGTATTTATATTTTTTTGAACAGTCTTTACTGAGATAATTCAGTATTTTAGTAAAAATTCGTTTTTTGACTCAAAAGAATTCATTTTTGACCTTTACCGGCTTGCTTTGTTCTACAAAGTTGTTTGTATTCAGATTTGCTACAATTTTGCTCCATACACCATAGTTGTATTTCTTCTTGTTTTCATGGTATAGTAAATTTTTAGTTAAATTTACGCCTGCCAAACAAGTAACTTTTGTCCAAATTTCTCTTAACCTGAACGAACTTCTCCGAGTCAGATACATTCTTGCCAATGACCTTCATGTTATATTGCGGGCCAGGAAGAGTTTTTGAATATTTCTTAACGTAATTTTTGCCATCCATTAATATGCACTGATTGTCGTTCTCCAAAATTTGATCATAGAGCTTCCGCGTTTTTTTCTTGCAGTTTCTTTCTGTTTAGAACTTTATTTGGCGATTTTCTGTTTTATTCTGTTTTTCTGTCTGTTGGATCATTCCATATGAAGTTCCTGCCGTTTTGGCAAAATTGTGCATACAAATCGATTTGTTCTTATTGATCAATTTCACAACGTAGGGCCCCCATATTAATCTCATTGTTCTTATATTCATCCTACGACGAATCAAACAATTGGGCAGTTGAAGGATCGGTTCCGTTTTCTAATAATGTTTGCTTACGTTAAATAACTACAACAAACATTACTAACTTATTCTGTCATTCTTAATAATTACTTTTACATTTGCAGGTGCTACTCCTACTCATGTTGAATTTTGATTAAATGTCACACCTCTACAGTACACTAAGTGTGCAAGATTTCTTTCCACACTCCAAATTTAATTGGCGACATCTTTGCTGCAACATCATACAGTATGAAGTTTGCGTCAGAAACGGAAACTTGACATATCAAGAAATCAAATGTAACGTCAAGTGACGATGTGCACAGTTTGAAAGAAACATTAAATTTTCTGCGTTATCTAATGCTCATAAGGGAATACTAGATTTGGCTGAAATTAATGAGATATTTCTTGTAAGTTTAAATCCTATAACGCCTGAATCTTGTCTGTTGTATGGCAGTTTGCAAACATTGTTGTATGGCGCATGAAAAATTGCAAACAATTTCGTTGTTTACGCTTCTTTTGGCTTGAAATCAAACGAGTGGAAATTTTACGCGTTTGTTAAAATTCATTATTTTTGTCTGTTTACTTTTCGATTCACTCCTTAACCTTCCTCGAGTATTAAAAAAACTGACACATTAGACATTAAGGCCGGATGTGAACCCTTTCTAGAATTATGAAATTTCAACCTAGTCACAATTATGGTCTCAAAAATGCATTGATGGTTTATGCATAGCACCCCCCCCTCCCCCCAAAAAAGTCTACGTGGTTTATGCATAGCCCCTTATCAGATTTTGCCATATTTGCGGCAAAATCTGGATTTTATATAATAATGACAAAAGACGACAAATTACTTGAAACTTTGCCGAAGACGACAACTCTCAAGAGCTTAATTTGCAAAAATTGACTGCAGTGCAATCTCTGCGGCAAGATCTGGAACTAAAATGACGCCACATGACATACTGAGAAACCTTATTCAAGACGGCATCTCTCTAGAGCTTCATTTAGCAAAGATAGGCTGCAGCGCTATCTTAGTGGCAAGATCTGGAATTAATATTATAATGTCAAAAGACGACAAATGGCATATCAAGAAACTTTGCCGAAGACGGCAACTCTCTAGAGGGAGAGATAGACTGCAACGCCATCTCTGAAGCAAGATCTTTAAATAATCTTATAATCTCAAAAGACGACAAATGATACACTGACAAACTTTGCCGAGGACGGCAACTCTCTAAAACTTCATTTGGAAAACATAGACTGCAGCGCCATCTTTGCGGCCCAATTTGGAACTGATTTGATAATGTCAATTGACTACATTTTACATATGCAATCAACAGCAGGTGAGTCAAGCCCTTCTTTCTACTTTGGAGTGTGGCGTCTGGTGAGGGCGCCAGAGAGTGATTTTTGCCTATCAAAAGACTAGACTCTATGCTCAGTTTACCCATAATCGCAATATCGTGCACATACTCATTTATGGGTAAAGTTGACTTAAGTGTATGAGCCATGCGCTATTAGTACCGAGTTCCGTGCCGTAAAGTCACTGATCTCGAGTTCCTGCGCTATTTTCCTCGTTGACCGCACTGGAATCGCCGAATCTTCCTTTTGATGGAAGCGATAACCCTCGCAATCCGAGCTGACCTTGGACGACCTGTGGCACCCTTCGCGGATTTTTTGTTGGGGCGTAGAATCACACCCTTCGCGGATAGTAGTCCTTTCTTTTCTCGGCATAGGACCCTTTTCACGATCCACCGGGGCACTACCAAGGTGATTGAAATGTCTGTTTGCGACGTTTGCGTTTGGGACAAATCACGAATACGCTCATGGTGCAACTGTCAAACTAAGGAAATCGACTATTTTTATTCGATACCTACTATGATATGAATCATATTTTACGTGCATGCCAGGAAAATCAAGGCATTGTATGCACTGATTAAACAGTAACCTTATTTGTACGATGGTGCAAACATTATCACGCATACGGTAGACTATCTAAAACAAACCAAGAAGTGAATTTTTTTCAAAAAGAAAACCCTTAACTGCAATGATGAACAGATTTGGTGGCAAAATCACATGCTCGAAAACTGCGATTATTTGACGAAATATTCACGAGTCATTATGGATGACAAAACATACGTTTTGAAAGACTTTAAAATTCAAGGAGTGGCTTCCTATATTAAGTATAAGACCAGGAATGTAATACTTGAATATTTCAGAACAAAAAAGCTGTCAAAACCTCTTTAAACACCTTGTTTGGCAAGGAAATTGTTCGTGTGGCAGAACAATCTTTCACCATCACCGGCAAACAAGGCAAGTTAATTTACCAGAATAAATGGCTGCAAACTCGATTGCCTTTCGTAAGTAGCCAAGATGATAGCCCATTTTTGGGTCGTTTTTTGGCATCGAGTCACTAAATATCCATAAATTTTCCACGCACAAATGAAAACAACGTTAATTTCGATGGCCGAACGCATAATCTACTACAAAAATAAAAACGGTAGTTTTATCAAAACTTATAAACATAAATGAAGAAGACTTATGTTTGGCAAATAGTTCTAAGTGATGCAATTATGCCGTAGACACCCTTTATATTTCTCGGTTTTTACAGGTTAGAGGTAATAACTTGTGTTGAAGTTGATGATTCGAATTCAAATCATAGAAATATATATTCATTTTTCCGTCAAAATGATCGAATTATATGATACAATCGTTCTTCTGAGATATGACAATAATAGGAACCCGAGTAGAGTTTGAGATCAAATAGAAAACTTAATATGATGTTGTGATGTTGCTGATAATGACTACTCAGGTTGCTGTCGTTTTGGTCGTTTTAACGGTTAAAAGATCAAAATTTATAGCAAACATTTATTCCTGTGACAACAAATTAATATCGGATCCTGCTATCATTGAGAGCAAATTGAAAAGTCACTTTGCTGTACATTTTTTCCACTTCCATTGAAAATAAAACTACTTTTCTCAAAAAAAAAGTGAACTCAAAATTACATAGGATGAAAACTAAATCTGTTATCAAATTTGACAATTGTAAAGTGAAATCAAATCAAATGATTTCAAAATAAGTTTTCGAATTTCTATCTTTATGATGTTAGACTTTACTCGGGAAGCTATTAGGAATACCGGTGAATAAGGTAAGGAATTTGAAATGATATTTAATTATATTACCTATAGTATTACACAAGTGGATACTAAACTAAACATTACGTCATCCTTATCAGCTTATTTCAGATTGATGCTGTCCAACAGAGAATACACATAATTTTTACGCTAATCAACATTCCATGCAATCAAGTGACCTTAAGGGTGACCAATTTCTGAGAATATCCTCAAACTAGCATTGGTTCAATCGATTCAATATGTATCGTAATCGTAACACCCTTTGTCAATACCAAACCTGGAACATAATCTCATCGTGTTCCGTTCTGCTGCAAGCAGCAATCCGTTAGTCGCCATGGTACCAAAATATTATAATATTTTCATGTTATAAAATTGCCTCTGGTTAGACCGACAAAATATTTTATTATAATATAGAGTTTCTGCTTTATCTACATCTAATCGTATTTTTCATTTTCCTACCGAAGCATGTTCTTGAATTTCATTACTCCGACGACGATGAAACGCCAGCAGACAGTACGAGGTGGCAAAGGCAATGGTGACGATGATGATGATGATGATGATGATGATGATGATAGCATACCGGGAATCTCCTCTTGCCACCCATTTGACTGTACAGAACTGAAAATCCAGGCCAAAGTGCAAAGAATCTGTTCCCGAAGAGGTGCGCTGGAGTGGAAGACTCGAGTATAAAATATTGTGCACGCTTCCAGTAAAAATTTGCCTAATTTTGCATCCATGTTTTTTTTTATCAAGAAAATGATGATACGTTTAAACTTTTCAACCGCAGTCACCGTAAAGTGGAGACCATTTTTCAAGCTCATCCCTCTTCTCTTTTTTTGGGTCCCATGGGCATTGACTCTCACGTGTCAGGTTTTTTGCGTTTCGTGTTAAGATTGTTCGACTGGATTTGGCAGATTAGACCGTCACCAGAGCAGATGCTCGTTGATGAGTGAAAAGCCCGCGGGCGACGAGTATGATGACGGTAAAACGAATCATGAATACTGAAAACGCATCTCGTGGGGGAAAGTACAAAGAACGTATTCGCGTTTACCAAGCTAAGCATGCCTGCGGTTAGTCTAGTCTCTGATACAAATGAACAGTTTAGATGCGACTCGATTTTGAAGAGATCCCATGTAACTAGAAAAAAAACATAATACTCGTACATATCAGCTTTCTGTTTCAATCGAAAGTGTTCGAAGAAGACCATGTTCAAAAGCGGACGTAAAGATCTGTACTCAACGTTACAAACGAGTAAAAGTCGAAGTATGGTGTGTGACTGAAAGTCAAAAGCTTTTCCATTTCGAGCGCTTGCTGAGGTACTAATCTGGTAGAGCGATGGGTATGCTTAATTTCTTACCAAGTGTTCGACATCCTCGTTTCGCCTAGGGCTATTTACGTGTCATGGAACTATGATTAGCTGAAGTCTAGTAAGCTACGGGTCGACAGTATCTTTTATCACAGGGAAAATTCTCGTAAAACGTTTATCGAATTTATTTTTTGTTTTGCCATGCTTTAATGACCACAT